>JBBPDC010000039.1:4100868-4112972 GCA_037974485.1 Hemigrammopetersius urotaenia
TTTTATTTTATTTTTGAAATATTCATTTATCGGCCATTATAAATGCCGATACCGATAGTTTGGAAAATGACTAATATATCGGTCGGGCTCTATTAAAAATAGTAAAAGATATATATATATATATATATATACTGTATATACTGTATATATAATAATGTTAAAATTTGAGAAGAACAATAGTGTGATTGCTTCTGCAAACATACCAATAATATTCACCAAAAAGAAACCCTCAATGCCTTAAGGCCTCATAAACTCATAGAATCATGACTGTGTTTGTGTGGTACTACTACTATTCCATAATGAAGGTGTTTTGAAACAATATATAAATTATTATATAGAATTGTATAACAAGGATACTGGCTAACAGAAAATTACCCAGTCAATTTTTTTCTTCAGGTTATCATGTCAGTCGCACATAACAACGTAATTAGGAAGTGATTATAAAATACACCAGGCATGGTTTGACTTGTGTTGGACCAATTTTGCGATGTTACGTTATGCCTGGACGTCCTACATATGTCACAGAGGGATAACGTGCAACCGGTTTAATATCAGCTCTATTCCAAAGATACAAATATATCTTACTATTTCTGTTATTAATATATGTGACATAGCCAAGGCCAAATGGGATGTAGCCTAGGCCTTCAAAAATACTTTAGTGACCCTCACTACAGGAGACAGAATGGTTTCAGATTTCTGATGTACAAGTATCTTGTAGTTATCAAAAAAATGCATTTTGGGGTGAAAAGCAAAAACGGACCCCAGCATTTACTCACTTATTCATAAAAACCTGATAGAAGCTAAAAAACCTATAGCTCTTTTATGTGTTGCATTAAAAATGATCTTTCAAGGACCTGCAGAGGCTGTAACATTAATATCATCAATAGACTTCTAATGACCACATTGTCTTGTTACACATGAGCCACAGACAGAACAGGGCAATTCCCTTGTAACTAAACTCACAATTCATCCCACCTAAACCCCACAGGTCACGAGGGAGATTTAGTGAGGTGGTTCCTAATGAACTTTCCATCCTTCCCGTATGCACATTCAGCTTCTCTGACATGCCTCTACTCGCCGTGCTTTCAAATCTCTGGAACGGCTAACAATGGCCGCTCTCAAAAACTTCAATGCAGAAATGGGCCTGAACTACGAGAAGGAAAATCCCTAACGTCTTCAAGAGCTCACGTCATTTTATGATGTAACATTTCTATTCCTGCCGGAGCTTCAATTTGTGGCTTCCTGGTCGTTAGAGCAGTGAAAAGAAAGGAAGGAAGCAGGAATAGTGAACGTCTTGTATAGAGTCTAGGTTTACTAATGCAGATGTTGCGAAGTAAATGCAGTAAAGCGCAGTAATAACTCATGTCGCATTCACATGGTTTAAATCTTGCTGCCTAAATGAGCCTCTAAGACAAATTCAGCATAACTGCTTCATAGAATACCTCATAACTTATACAGTGTGTGATGTATGGAGTGCAGATTTCAGTTAAAAATGCTTCCTCTTTATTCGCAGGCAATATCTTATTTCAGTATTAGTGCTGAAAAGAAGCCTCCGTCCACTGTACTGCAGTCACGCCTCAGTCATCACCTCCAGCCCTAAAGCCTGTGGAGGCAACAGCCAGTGTGTAATCTCACATAGTCACGAATAAGCATGCTGTGATGAATTGATGAAAGCTCCACCTCGTCCCATTCTCAGCAAGCAGACACGCAAACACATATACATACAGTCACATATAGACACGTGCACATATTAAACAAATACGCATGAGATGTGTGTCCCCCCAAACACACACTAAGATACTGCAGGAACAAAAAAATCTATCTCTTTCTCTCTTTCACACACCATACCCCACAAATGATCTTATATAACCCCATTCACAGTGTTTTTCTACTGTAGCTTTTATTCACATCCTCTGCACTCAGGCACTGGAGTGTGCTTCCTCTGGAAGGCCTGAGAGGACCAGCAGCAGAGCAGATGGTGTAGTGCAGTGGTAAAATTGGTTAATACTGCTGCCTTTCGCACAGCAGACTAAGATTCAGTTCCCCCACCTGGGCAAATAAACCCTGCTCCACCAGCAAGACGCTCCCAATGCTACGATTGCCTGCATCTGTAACATGACTGAAATTGTAAGCCGCTCTGGAAAAGAGGGTCTGCCAAATTCATGAATGCATATGTTCTGTTGTGCTGCAAGGACAGCTGTTAAGTATCACAGCCAGACAATCATCCATGAGAGGCTACCACAGACAGCAGCAAGGCCCTTTAGGTCCACATAAATCTTCAGCAGTGATGATGGAAAAGAATCCGAAGAGATCCCTCGAGGGCAGAAGAATGAGGATGAGAACTCGTGTTGGTAAAAGAGTTTTGTTTAAAAAACAAAGATGTAAAATAAAGGACAACAACTTTTCTATATCATGACTTGATTGAAAGTGGAGCAGCATGGACCAGTGTCACATGTCTTCAATCCAAAACTGAAAATATGTTTTTTAGGCTTCAAAAAGGCCAGCAGGGCTGTTTCTAGCTGTGAAATTCCACCAGGAACCACATAAGCAAGTCTATTCTCAGGTCCTTAGCAACTAAATGTTTTATGTGATGACAGATTTAAAAGGGATACATAAATTAGGGGCTCAGTACTAATAGGGGTACATCAATTCCCATTAATATTCAATGAAAATGTGTCAGACTGGTTGCTCCAGTCCAAAATAACGCCAATAATGCTTAATTGCCCCACTAGTAATGATACTCTGTTGTGACCAGTGGCTACAGAACAGGTCAAATTCACCCCACTTTAGTGTCTGTGTATCTGCTATAGCCTATAGCTGGAATGGCTAGAATGCTGAAGATGAGGTTTAGCTCATCTTAAACAGCTCAATATGAAGTGCTGAAGTTGGAGTGGAGCTCATGGCTAGATCAGAGCAGTGCGGCACGTTTCAAAGCAAACTCAGTTACTTATTCACAGGTGAGTGAAGGAAGAAGCCCCGGCATCTTGACACCATCTGTCTGAAGAAAAACCTAAAGTCTGCATGACCTGCTCTGTCTGATATCCCAGTAACACCAGACTATTCACACATAATGGAGTTCTTTACTCACTAACTACCTTCTTGCTGCTCCAACAGCTTTAACGTCATTACAGGTTTTACTTTGTGACATGATACAAACACACTAAATGAAGTGAAGTGAAAGTGATCATTCGGTCATACATGAACACACCACAGCACACAGTGTGAACAGCACAAAATTCTTCCTCTGCATTTAACCCATTCACCAAGTGAAGCAGGGGGCAGCCAGGAACACGGCGCCCGGGGAGCAGTACGTGGGGACGGTACCTTGCTCAGGGTACCTCAGAGGTGCCTAGCGGTCTTGGGAATCGAACCTGGATTTTCTGATCGCAGGGCAAATGCCCTGACCACTAGGCTACTATCTGGGATGGGATTTTCTTTTTCTGAAAATGGGCAGAAAGTGTCCAAGTGCAAAAAGACATTTTGCATCTCACAAAATGAGCCAACAGCGACTGAGTAGGCTGCCCTACTTCGGAACGTGGAAGTGGCGTGTAGAGTTCCAGCATCTCATTCAGAAGCTGGACAGCTTTAGCACACAGCTCAGATGTCTGTAAGCCAGTTTGAGCTGCATTTGCAGGTGTTAACACAACCCATGACAAAGCAAAGGGCAAAAACAAAGTTCTAGTAACTGGGACACAGCTGATGCATCAGCTTTAGTATCTCCACCGGAGATGACAGTTATTGGTACGTGAGTTCACATCACCTTGCAAAAATCAGTTTTGGTACAAAGTATCATCAATTTAAGTATTTCTGACATCCAAATAAATGTCTTAACATGGCTTTACCATAGTCTATGGTAACTTACTGCTTATATAAAAGCAACCTTACGAAAATGTCATGAAAATAAGCAAGTTCCAAATATTCTTTTATTAATACTAATCATGATCCGAAGAGACAAAAACGATTAACAAATGTATCATATGGTTATCACTATGATATTAGTAATCAATTACTATTAGTTTAATCAAATAATTATATACACACAATTTACAATATTTTCATTTAAATACAGGACATGTGTAGCCACAAGCATCTGTGCATTAGTCAGATCTTGCTGGTGTGGGTTCCCTCTCTTTCAGTGATACTCACTACCTGAGTTCTAATAAAGTTCTCCCCTTGAGGGGAGAATTCAAATTAAATATGGCTTTAGCCTAATGATTAGGATGTTCGCCCTGCTATCAGGAAGTCGTGGGTTCGAATCCCAAGACTGCTAAGCACCACTGAGATATCTTGAGTAAGGTCCCACACACTGCTCCCTGGGCACTGTGTTCCTGGCTCCCTGCTGCGACACTTGGTGAATGGGTTAAATACAGTGGACAAATTGTGTGCTGTGGTGTGTTCATGAATGACATTAGAGTCCCTTCACTTTATAAAGACCAGTGGATACCCTCCTTACCATTCAAAAAGAACATTTATTAAGAACATGCATTGAATTGGAGTAATGCATTTTAATGTTTTCATCTTGACAACCCATAGTTTATCCAATGACTGTAAAAATTGGCACAGGGAATCACAATGTCAGGATCTGAAAACCGCCTTCCATCAATCACATCCCTTTTACCCAATCATTCATTTAACCAACAATATTTGATAAGTGACCCTGACTAAATGCAGCAGCATCTGATTAATTGTTCTCGGACTGAAATTCTGTACAAAGCATCAGCTATTTCCTGACCAGTATATTATCAGTGTCATATCTCTGCAACGGCTTTATAGAAGACAGAATAAATATTTATACTCTGATGCATTTTTATGTAGCAGTATTCCTATTGACACATAAAAGGCAGCTGGCGCTTTAATAATCCTGAACCAAATGTTCTTTTGAATTAGATGTAAATGTGACTGAATACACTTAAGGCAATAAAGCGCCTTTGAAATATAGTGATACAATTTGCCAAAATACTGCTAAAGCTAAAGGAGCATGCCACCAGTCTTCATTCCCTCCATCAATGGAGTAATAGAGGCTAATGTACTGCGTGGTCCACAAGCTGGCAACTCTGACAGCTAATGCATCCTAAGGTTTATATTTATTTGGCTGGCCCCCAGCTACAACACAAAGAGGCCCAGTGCCTGCTCAGACACCACAGTATGATAGTAATGAGACAGTGATCACAGGGCCAGAGGGCCAGGAGATAGCATCTATTAGCCGCACTGCAGAGCACCAGTGGCCTCGAGGGGATGGTGAAAACAGGCCAGGACTAAATAGCTCCCAGTGCACCTCACAGGAGGGGAGAACTTGGGCAATGTCAAGAGTAATGAACAAAACATGGCACACACATTTATGAAGTAACACACGCCAGCATAATCTATGTGGTCCGCCGATCATAGCTACAATCAGATTAATACAGAGAGAAGTCATTGCCAAGGCCTCATATCCTGCTCTTTCCCTCTCAAATAGTTTGCCAATTGTTCCAAATACTTCAACAGGAGACAGGTTCCTGAATGCCAATCTGTAATTCTCAAGGTTCATTCATGTAGCGCCTAGCCAGACGTGAGGTTTAGTGTCTGCCGGCATTTGTTTCCCATTTAATGCTCAATTAGCCCCCCTTGCTGGCTTGTGTTTCATTTGCATGGATGGATCCGAAAAGCCTTGAGCTAGCAATTACAGAATAAAAGAGGATGGAACTCTGCTTTGTAATCTGCTTTGTAATCTGTTCTCATTTCTCTCAATCATGCCTTTCACTGTAAGCAGAGACGGGTTGAGTGTAGCTCCTTCATCATAAGACTGATAACACCTCTGCCAGAGAAAGGGCAGTTATGAGCCAATAACATATCTAGCAAAACATAGATAATGCTCAGGCTATTGAAGTATAATGTAGTTTCATGTTGAGTAAATCAATAGGCTCCGATGACCATCCAAAGCTAATTTACTGCTATGTTTAATCCATGGCACCCTGAGCAGTGAAACTAGTATCATAATTGGTATTATATTATAATGTATGACAGGTTCAGACACAACCAGCATGTTGTGTGTTACTGAAGACTACAAGCTCAGGCTTTAAAGTCTCCTACACAAAAGCAATTCTGCTTCCGATTCCCCACATTCCATTCCATTTAAAATAATTCTCATAAGGCCCTTCTTTTATTTATCCTATTTAGGTGGAATAATATTTAAATGCGATGCAGAGACCGAAAGACGGACAAGAGAAATCCCAAATTTCTCAACATTATCACTATTGAAAGTTCCCAACTGCCTGATTGTGACACAATTGGCATTTGATAGCAGCTGTCATTTCTACTTCTAGAGCACAAATATAAGAATTCATTCCAAAAATGTAAAAAATAACTCCAACCAGAGAATATTTTTCAACATAAAAGATAAAAGCTAATAAAAACATCAGTCAACATTTAACTACATCATCTATTCATTCATTCATTTATTCATTTAGATAACAAAACAGGCACCGTCATGTAAGGATAACGTATAATTCATGAGGAAATTTAGGAAAATGGAATAAATTGCAATATGTTGTAAATATACTGTAAATTGTCAATGGAATATACTTCAGTAGGCATGAACAGATTGACAATAATCAGATTTCAACAGTGTGATTTAAAACCTTCAAAGGCATATGGTAATATACAGTGTATTCAATATAGTATATGGAAGTGTAAACAAACAGCATGCACATATGTAATGGGCAGAATGAACTGAATGAATGAATTTTAGAAGTGATGCCACAGAACAGTGGTTCCCAAACTGGCCCTGGGGTATCCCTTGCTCCGTACATTTTAGTGTCTTCCCTGCCCCCAAGACAGCGGATCCAACTAATCAGTTGATTGCCCAGATGTTCTTGAGTTGAGTGGGTGTGTAAACACAAAAATGTGCAGGGGGCGGGGGGTGGCATTCCAGGACTGGTTTGGGAATCATTGCCATAGAAGAAGCACTTTTGGTTCCATAAAGGACTTCACAGCTGAAGAGTACATCCAATGACACATGAACAGTAAATCCAAGTGTGTTCTCTAGATGTGATTTACATGGTGTGATGGCAGCAAGGAGGAGCAGATGCTGTCTGTCGAAATGACTGCGTCTGAAAAAGGCTTGATCATTCCAGACATTTGATTTCCTTCCTTCCTCGCATTAGTCTGAATATACAGATGGCAACAGCTCCATAGGAGGTGGAAGTCTGCAGAATCCACTTCGCCGAGATATACAGTGATATGGGAAACTGTAAGGATTCTGGGGCTGTAGTGGAAATGAAAACGACTGGAGTGTTTTTACAGGTGTGATTATGCTTGGTTACAAATACTGGAACATGCACTTCATATGATCCTGTAATATATTAATGTACATCATATTTCCAAACATTTGTAGATGCCTGGTGACCCTCATTAGTAAGGTGTTGCCCCCTCTGATGAAGTAACAGTCTCTATTACTCTCGAAAGGCTTTGCACTAGATGTTGGAATGCCGCTGTGAGGATTTGATTGCATTCAACCATAACAGTACTAGCAGTTGTGGATCACGAATATCATTCTAACTCATCCCAAAGTTACTGAATGCAGTCCTACTATTCTACAACCTAATACTAGGGGCTTCATACGACTCTACACTCAGCTTGGCATTGGTCATTGTAACCATAGGCTCTACATCCTGCTCCAAGTTCCCACATCCTCTACAGTAAAGAAACTTAAATATTGAAATGTTCTGCAAATTCTACTGCACGGGTTCTGTTATGACACATTTTACACATAATTGTCCAATATGTTAAAACACAGACCACATTCTGTGCATTAAATTATGTAGAAACATTCTGTCAACATGTATTTATGTTCACTTTTGCACACAACTGTGTAATTAAAGAACCATGTCAGCAATGGGAGCTAAAATCCACACATTAGAAGGAGTGTCTACAAACATTTGGACATACTGCATGTCTTAGACTGCATAATGACAAGGGATGCACGGATCCTTTATGTGACATCCATTATTAGAGAAGCTTTCAGTAAAAATGAACTAAAAGAGTCACAGTCCTTGGAGAAACATGGGTGAATTAAAGGTCTACAACCTCAATTCTATACCAAAGGAAAGTTGGTTTAAAGTTACTATCAAGCATTAGCACAGTGCGAACGCATCCAGCAGCGATTCCTCATTTTGGGAAAATATCCCCAAAGTTAATTAGGCTGCCAAAGATGCAATAATGTTCATTTCTCCTGGGATAAGCTGTCGCACTGAGCTTTAACTCACATCAGTCTTTTTGGTACTGCCAATAATCCTTTTGTGAAACTGGAGAACATCCAGTATTAGTGGCCAAGCTTTGTGTATAAAGATACGAGCAAAGCTCTCCAAGTCTGTAGACACAGAATCCAGGCAGAAAAGCAAACAAAAGTGTCGGGACAACAGATTTTTTTGGAAAAGGGGGGTGTCAAACAAAAACGACCTTTTTGAGAAGTCGTGACAAGAGGAGAAAGGAAACGAAAACAGCTCTAGTTTCTTTCCCGGATTCCTCTGGGATGCAGTGATTGATGTCAGAACACACAGGGTGAAGGAGAACTCAAGATGGTGCTCGGGGAGAAACATTTCGCCCAGCAGACACTGTAAATTTACAACTCATTATCACTGTCACAGTGCTAGCGTTCCATTTCTCCAGATTTCACACCATTCTCTTGTTCTGAAAGAATAATACTTGTCTGCCAGGGGGTTAAGAGCAGCTGTTTTCCTGATGTAACACCCAGTTGGTCTTTCACGGTGTTCATACCGCAATAAAAGAGGACAGACTAACAAGGGAAGATGCTTTTGCAGATAATTACACAAAAGGACACAACATAAAATGAAAATGTAACTAAAGGACATGGTAATGGAAATGGTAACTGCAATCACAAAAGCAGTGATGGTGCTAATGATAATGGTAATATTACTGTAATGATAATCTTTAGGGATGCACCGATCAATCGGCCAGTGATCGGTGATCGGCTGATCACTCACACGTATTGCCGATTTCGAACCGATCTTTTTTTGGGGGGTTTATTTATTTGTTTATGTATTACATTTTATTTATTTAAATTAGTAAAGAAATTTTGTATCTTTATATTAAAGGAAATTTGATTTTTGTTTGTATTTGCTGTAGAGCTGCCACTATCATATGCCACTATTATAAAAGTAAACTACCACGTTAAATTTAAAAAGTTGAAACCCATTTTTCTGTGTCGTTGTCGTCTACATGCAGCAGCTGTAATTTTCTGTTATCCGGGGAAAGAATCGGTATCGGAAAAATCGGTATCGGCCGATCACACTTACAAAAAAAACGGTAATCAGAATCGGCCAAGACAATTGCAATCGGTGCATCCCTAATAATATTAATGGTAATGGCAATGGCAAAGATAAAATTAATGGTAATGGCAATGGTAATATTAGGGGCAAAGGTAAAGTTAATGTCAAAAGCAGTGAGAGTGGTAATGATAACGGCAATAGTTATGACAACTGTGATTAAGCAGCAGTGGCAAAAGGAACGGGGTATAATGCATCTTTAAAAAGATGATGAGCAGGAAAAGGGTGTTAATACCAGGCCCCTCACCTTTTTGGCAGACCAGGTCCTTGCACTGGGTTTGCACTGCTGAAGGTGTAAAGAAGGTGTAAAGACAAATAGCTATCTTTTTAGAAGTAACAGTATGACATGCAGCAGGGGTGTCGAACTCCAGTCCTGGAGGGTCCAGCACGGTTTGGTGATTTCCTTGCTCAGAAACACTTGAGGAGGAGAACAATCTAACTGAGCTGGACACCAGCCCTCCAGGAACGGAGTTTGACACCCCTAACATGCAACACTGGAATCAATAAGCAAGTCGATTTGAGATCAACAACTTGACACTGCATATAATTAGCACGATGCTATCAGGTGGGGTGTAAAGTTCCCGTGCTTTTCAGACACAATAGCCTCAGAGCTCTAGCAAACGTTTAAAAAATATTTTTATAACGCCTTTATTAGCTATCTGTCTTTTTTGCTAAACATCCCCCAGGTGTTAGAGTGTTAAAGTTCTGCATCATATAATAACATCAATATAAGACAAAACATAATCAAATGTAGCAGCCTACAAGCCCGTCATGTTCTGTACTAGTCAGTGTAGAGGCAGACCAAGAAATGGCTCTGGTGCCATTTCAGCAGCCCCTTATAGGTCCTTTAAAGGAAAGCTTCAGTTCCCTCATGACCTGCTGCCCTGCAGACTCTTTCCAGAGAAGTGGTGACAGCTCAGTCTGCGGGTCAGCTTGGCCATGCAAGGCCTGTGAATAGAGATGGTGTTCCAGTTCTCTGCCCACAGGCTACATTATAGCAGGAAGATGCACATTCCAGGCCCTGATGAATACAGAGGTGTTGAGCACGCAGGTCATCCACAGACTGGCAGGTTTGTCAAATTGCCTTCTGACCACTTGCTAAGGCACAATGCCATGAGTATTCTTTTATTACCCAGTTCAACAGTGCATGTCTCACATCAGCCCTGACAAAGATACAGAGGGGCGTAAGGTGTCGAAAAAAAAAAGGAAAAAAAAAAAAAAACATTCCAAAGAGCTAGTCTGAAAGGGCCTACAGCATTAAACATGGATGTCCCTGTTCCAGTGGAAAGTTTTGTTGATTTGGAACACACAGACCGTATTCCAAACTGAATACTACAGAACTGCTTTCTCCTGTAACACACTTGACTCAGAGGAATAGTAATAACCAGTTTAAGCTTCACTTGCTGTCACGTAACTATCAGGCCTTGAGTCACATGATGTATTTGATGACAAAAACTATGAAAGGTGTCAAAACATATAACGTTTTTTTTTTAAATCCAAAGAGCAAGACTGAAAGGTCCTACAGCATTAAATATGGATGGCCCTGGTCCAGTGGAAAGTTTTGATTTTTTGAAGGAAAAAAATAAGCATATATCCTCTACAGAGAACACACTTCTGCACAGTTTAATGCGTTTTGCTTATTTGTTGGATTTATTCAATTCAATTCAATTGATTTATCATACAACACAAAACAAAAACAAACATATAATGTAATCTATGAAAAAATATGACCCTTTTTATGTGCATTTTACCCATATCCATGGGTAAAGTCACATTATACTACAGACTGTGGGAGAATGAAGTAGCTTGCAGCAGTATTCAACCCCTTTTATAGTCAAATAAAGCATTTCTCTGAGAACATTTAACTAAAAAGGATACATTCATATATAGGGTCTGCGTAAGTGTTCAATCAGGGCTTTGACTATGCCATTTCAAAACATTTAACCATTCCAACATTCTTTTGGCCTTATACTAAGGATAATTGCCATGTTAAAAGATGAATCAGCCCCCATGGCACAGGTTTATAGCAGTCTGCAATACTGTGTTGTATTTGTGTCCATCCATTTTCCCTTCAGCTCTAACAAGATTCCCAGTCAGTGCAGATGAACAGCATCCCCATAGCCTGATGCTGCCACCACCACATTTCACCATAGATATGGCAGTTCTTGAGGCATGGCCAGTGTTTGTTTTACATCACCCATTCCCCTTTTAAGTCTGGCCAAAACATTCTATTTTGGTCTCATCTGACCATAAAACCTTCTCTCAAACCTTAAGTGTTTTTTCTCATACTTTTATGTGGAACTTCTTAAGAAATGGTTTCATTCTTACCACCCTCCTGTGGAGGCCTGGCTAATGGAGAGCTCTTGAAATTGTTGACCCATGCACCCTCACTCCAGTTTCAGCCAAAAAGCATTGCAGACTTCTGAAAGTGGTGATTAGATTCTTAGCAGTATCTTGTTCTGGTGCTTAGTTTTGAGGCAGGACCTGTTCTGGTAAGGGTCTGGTTGCTGTGATTGTGGATCCTACAGTGACAATGACATTTAAATTATTATATTCTATTGTATTTCCTGCATTTCAATCATTTTTCTAACAAAGACCATTACAAAGCATGGTTTTTTTATCCAAAGAGAAAACCGTACTTAAGGACCCACAAGTGCCTCCTAATTCTGTGGTCAAATGAGTGTCACCTTTCCACCTTCTGGTGGCCTAGTGGTTAGGGCATTTGCCCTGCGACCAGAAAGTCCGGGTTCGATTCCCAAGACCGCTAGGCACCGCTGAGGT
>JBBPDC010000039.1:4113072-4135377 GCA_037974485.1 Hemigrammopetersius urotaenia
CTGCTTCACTTGGTGAATGGGTTAAATGCAGAGGAAGAATTTCATGCTGTTCACACTGTGTGCTGTAGTGTGTTCACTTTTTTCTGTGTTTAAGTTTGTAAACCTGGAGCTTTCAAAGTAAGAAAACAGCATATTTTAGTTTTTTATGTTTCCTCATGCTGGGAGATAAATAACCTATTTTATCTATGAAAATATACTGGAGCGATAGAGATCTTAACAGAATATATATATGTTTAATAACTGACTTTTGTATATTTTTGTAAACCACTGTACCATGTGCTTTAAGCTTAATTCATTTATTTTCCTTCCAGTATGTTCATATCAGCATATAAATAGAAACAATACAAATAGCAGAAAATACCAGAGAATGCTTATTTAAGTCTGATCCCTTTAGAGAATGTTATTTTTCCTCAAACAAATCAACAAAATCAAATGCAGCTCGATATGAGAGTCTATCTGGATTCATGGCTTAACAGGTTTCACTCACGGGGTTTTAAAGCTTATGCCTTACTTTTAAAACCAAGAATGCCTCCAAGCACAATTCAAAACTAACCTTTCCATGCTCTGCCCAAACATGTGTTCTTTTGTAGCAACCGCTGGCCATCTGAGGCCCAGTTTTATAAAACGCACTTGAGTTTAACTGATGTTTACACACAGTTAGAGCACTGAAGCACAAAACTCATATAGCGGGTCATTTCTCTTTGGGGTGCTTGCCTTCTAGAGGTTCAGAATCCAGACTGTTCCATGTCTCCAAGCAGGTGTGCACACTTACAATAGGTTTTGGGCTGGTGGTACTAATCCTAGATTCTAGATTCAGTTGGACCTCAGCAGAGGTTCTTCTTCCATTTCCACCATCATCATTAGTAGTCCCTTTCCATCAGCCCAAGCAAGTAATGGCAACATCAATTTAGAGCCGAGATGAGGCTCTGAAAATGTAATTTCCTTTAGAAGAGTGTTTCCTGTGCATGAACTGCAGTACCCACTAATGGCTGCCCTCTAAAATGTCTTTTGACAGCACGCCAGGTCAGATCCTCAAACCACAGACCATATTCCAAACTGAATACTACAGAACTGCTTTCTCCTGTAACACACTTGACTCAGAGGAATAGTAATAACCAGTTTAAGCTTCACTTGCTGTCACGTAACTATCAGACCTTGAGTCACATGATGAATTTGATGACAAAAACTATGAAAGACTCTACTTTGAGTAGAGGCCTTGAAACATATTCCTGAAATGATTAAGATTAGTATAATATATTATGACTTTTTGAATGATTGTGAAGGTTAATAGTACTTTGAAAACTGTTGACTTTGTCTTTCTGAAGTTGGGATAATTCCAGTGCGTATGTCATGGCTGTTGAAACAAAACCTTACTTTCTCTCTTTAAAGGAGAAAGAAAAAACTTTACAATGGAGGTTCATCTAAAAAGAGTATTTAACAAGTAATCCTGAAATCATTACAACTGGTCCTTTCATCATAACATTTTCACACAATATAACCTTTGAATGCAAAGGTTTCATTAAGACAGGAATGGTATATGACCATCATTATACTTGAATAGACTTTATTACTGACGCCATCATTTGAAGTGCTGAGTGCTGAAGCGGCCTTACATTTGCTGAAGAATGCACATTGATCTTTTTAGGACTTTGGCCTTGACTTGTACTGGCCAGACCTGAGACTGAAGCCTGCACTGACTTGTTACTTGCAACTCTGGTTTGTTACTGACTATTATGCAAACTCTGTTAATAACTGTTAATAACAGCCTAACTTAAGTCGCATTCAGTTTACAGTGTTGCTTATTCTCTTGCTTCAGTTTGATGATGAACTGAATCTTGGGGACATTTGAGGGGATCCTTGACAGTAAGAGAGTGCCAAGAACAGTCTGGGCTTTTTTTGCCCACTCGGGTTCTCTTTTCAGCGCAAACAGGAGCGCTCCTGTCTCTTCACCGCAGACTTAAGCGCTGCCAAGTGTTGTTCTTGGAGCCTGGGCATGAGCTCGATGGGGAGACAGTGGAGCTCTAAGAGGAGATTCCTCTAACCAATCAGAGCGCTGTTTTCAGAGCTGCGTGTCTGGCGTCACGGTCGGGACTGAAGACGGGGGAGCTGGAACTGAGGGTTTCAGTTAACAAACCAGGAAAATTCCACATACACTAGGGACATCCTAAATCATTTGTTAATGTTCATCAAAAACTGGGTTTATATACAGCAACGAGCAGTCAATACCTAAAGCTGGAGTTAGATGGCTTAAAGATACACAGTAAGTACTACTAGACTTAAAGTAACATACTGAAGACTAGGGATGGTACACAGTTTGATTCTTTCAAGCACCCATATATGGGAAAACTAATTTTGATACAGTATTTGATACTAGTCCAGGCATATTATGATGGAAAGCTACAAAAATGGTCTGCTATGAATTCATTTTTTGATGCCATAAAACCCATCATATATGCATACACCATAAGTCTAATGTTCAGGCAAATCTGTTTTAGACGGGTCTGTTTTATTTACGTAATTTTAAAGACATTTGGATCTACAGGCTTTTGATTAGGCCCTTGACAATCATAATGTTTTAGCTGCTGATTTTCAT
The DNA here is from genome assembly GCA_037974485.1 of Hemigrammopetersius urotaenia. Lineage (NCBI taxonomy): Eukaryota > Metazoa > Chordata > Actinopteri > Characiformes > Alestidae > Hemigrammopetersius > Hemigrammopetersius urotaenia. Next base: position 4,115,666 of record JBBPDC010000039.1, read on the forward strand.
CCAATCATTATCTAAGCCACTCGTCCTTAACTAAGGTTGCAGGTTGTGCAGGTCTATCCCAGCACTCATAGGACGAAAGGCAGAGAAACATTCTGGACAGGTCAACAGTACATTACAGGGCAGACCCAGAGTCAAACACATTAACATGCACACTCACACCTGGGGGCAGTTTAGCATCTCCAAATGGCCTGGGTCTGGAAGGAAATCAGACACAGGGAGAACATACAAGCTCCACATAGAAATTGAAATCAAGCCCAGGACCTTTCTGATGTGTCTCACTACTAACTGCAACAGCATACACACAAACAAAACACACAAATATCTATAGTTACAAGGCAATCAGGCAATTACACAAAGTTTACATGTTTCTTTTTTGCTTCGGATGTTGCAGACCATGTTATACACCAGAGTGTATCGTGTGTAGTGCAGAGTGCATCGTTTTTACACACCAGAGACTTTTAAATGACCTGTGTAGCCAAAATATGTGTGTTAGAGAACAAATGTATGGTTAATGTTTGTATCTTTAAAATCGGTCCATCAGAAAAGCAGTTCTATGAAATATGGTTTGCACAGTTTGATTAAATAAAAGTCCAGTCAAATACAGTCCTGTATAGTTTGGTAAGATGCCATTCATTTACATGACTTCATGTGTTATCTAAGTTTAAATTAGTTAAATAAGAAGAGTGTGTTATTCAGTCATGTTTGTTTAATTATTGTTTGTTATTAATAAAAATAGCTTGTTGTTCAATTCATGTTTTTGTGTTTTGCTTTGGTACCAAAATTGGTACAGAGAAGCGTGGATTTTCACTGGTATTGGTACCGAATACTGAAATTTTTCATGTAAATGAATGGCATCTTATTGTACAGCCTTACCAAACTATACAGGACTGTATTTGACTGAACTTTTCAAAAATGTTTCATAAAAAAACGAATGTAAGTGGGTTTTAGGCTGAAAACGTGTGTCCATTAAAAATGAGTTATTTTAAACTGAGTGGCTATTTAAAAGCACCTTCCTTAAACAGCTACTTTGCTTCTTATTCATCTTCCCTTTTCAACAATTGGCATAGACTTGTTCTTTTTTCCTTCTGATTTTCAATACTGGCCATCAAATCAGCAGCACTTCTATTTAACACTTTAGTTAAAAACATATGTTAAATATGCTAAAATATTTTTTAAAAATATGTTAAAAACATATTTGAAATAAGACTTTGACATTAGACTTATCCAAATTACATTAGACCCCTGTCCGTTTTCCATACGCCATACATTTGACTTGACGTCATTGCGTCGAACTAGTCATTTCATTTAAGTCACCTCTACGGTTTACAGGCCATTTATAAGCATGTCTTGAACTTTTCAGCTATTGGTGCCATAAGAAACACAGGGCCTGGAGAGAACACGGAGCCCATTAGGTCCACTCTCCATGGCTGTGTCCCAGACAGCCCGCACTTGTCTGACTGTACTCTAATGATCTCCAGACGCACAATCAGCGGGGTTACGTGGATCGTTCTGCCCTGGCTGCACACCAGAATTATGGCTATCAATCAGGGCTAGCATTAATTATCCCCTCCTATCATATCACAGCACTGTGTCTGGCTCAGGCTGAGAGGGGTGCCTCTTAAAACACAGACGAGCCAGCTCTTTGATCCAGAGACCAAATTAAAAGATTAGCAGACTAGAATCTGAACAAATAGACCATAGCCGAGACAGCTGGTCAGGTCATCACTGTAGTGATTATGGATGGGCATACTTTACGTGGTGTGAGTCAGAATGTTTGAGCACAAAGCTCCATATCAATCATTTTAAGGTCATTTTAAAGGTCTTGTATGTTCAAACATGAGAAATGATTCACTTTTAACTGTGCATTTGATTTTTATTAGAGAATAATGTAAGAGGTTCTACAGCATGGTTGTGTTAAAAGGTGTGAAAATGTTATTTAGTATCTTTCATTTATAATAATATATTAAATGCATCTAATAAAAAGATTCTGTCCTCCACAATTTGATATGTTTTATTTTCCAGTGGATATCAACAATGCATATGATCTCCATACACACCATGTAACGGACAAAAGGCAAATACATGGAAATGATCTCTGTTCTGATGCCCTTGAGAATATGAATGAACAGGTTAAACTATAGCTGCCATAGCTGGATAAATGCACATTTCTAAATGTTATTAAACTTTCTAAACTTTAATAAATGTTACATGCTAACTCTTTAAAATATGAAAGTAAAGAACTGCTGTTCTTTAATGTCAGGTGTGCAGTTAATGGCTTCTATGAAGATCAAAACCTGAATGCAGTTCATTACTTCAAATGAACCAGAAATAAAAACATGACAGTAGTGTTGATTTTGAAGATGTTCTACTATAAAACCTATTACTCTCTCTTGTTTCAGGTCCAGCGGTACTGTATGTTACGTATGACTCTCATCTCAGAGTGAGTCCTGGGCACGGTCTCAGTTCTGGCTCAAGTATACGTCCGCTAATAGTCCTGAGAAACAGATTCTTGGCCCGTTCTGTGTTAAACCTCATTCTGGCACAGCCGGTAAAACAATGACCTTGATTAGACAGTCCGTTTGGAGGGAAAGCTCTAGAAATTGCTCGCCGTTTTCTGTGACACTTCATTGTGCAGAACTTCTCTGGGTTCCAACTTTCCAAAGCCCTTGTAAAGCCAGAACAAGTCTTGCAAGAATTTCCCAAAGCCTCTTATTTTACATTATGGTTCAACTCAACTTGTCTTGATGACGGTAAGTAGTATGTAATATGGGACCAAGAGACTCGACTTACGTAGTACTCTGGCAAAACCAAGAATAGAGAATAAATAATATCTTTGTGGGTCTCCCAGCTTGTATGATAAGACCAAGCTGGTCTTCAACCAACCCAAAAGGTTGAACGTCACCCCACTGTTGAGTGACCTACACTGGCTACCCATGGCTGCCTGAGTTAATTTCAACATTAACCCTTACCTACAGAGTGACACCTTAACCCTATCATTCAGACTTATGTTCCTACCCTCTCCATCCACTCCTTCAAGGAGCATCGTCTGGCTCTGCCATAACTACACACAAGGTAAATCCAGTTCAGACTCTTTTCATGGCTCCCCACTAGTGGAATTGGCTGCCAAAGGTGACCAGAGCAACAGAATCTCTTTGTATCTTCAAAACCCCCCCGAAGACTCATCCTCTCATGATGCACTATCTATCATAAATCACACTTAGATCTTCTTGCCCTTCTCCCGACTTAAAGATTTAGCACATATAACCCTCTTCTGGTTCTCACACTGCTCTGAAGCTTGAGCGTTTCCTCATATTGTAAGTCACATTGGATAAAAATGCAATGTAATATAAACTAATGTAATCATGATACAGCACATCTCTTCAGGAGGACTTACGAACCACGAACAAAGTGGCCTAGTGGATATTATGAGGCGTAGCATGCAGTATACAGTATATACTGCTACTATGTGGAGTATAAATACACCAGTGGTATACTGTATCTATATTTAGTCATTTTTAATTTCTTAATTATTACAGCGGTACCTGTTTAAATGTGCTAAATGGTAAACATCATTAAAATGTAATCTGCATCAACAAGATACAATGCACAGACACCCAGAAAAATATCAAAAGGACAAGCTTCTGGATGGTGTGGGGGAAAAGGGGGAGTGCAGAGACCATTATGCTATATTGAACACAGTACCTGACATAGACCAGATTTACCCAATTTTATGGAAATGTTCCTGTCACACTAAGCACATGACCTTGAAGAATTAGTTTAAGCTACTAAAACCCAGTAGACAAAAGTGATAAGCCAAATAAATCATTACAACGATATGGTGAGAGAAAGCAGCACACCCTAATCAACTGGCAGGGAAAGTGAAACATCCTATTAAATTAAACATTGCCCCCTCTCCAGTCTGTAAAAAAAATAAATAAAGAAAGAAAAAATCCAATAATGAGCTCAGCAGATCCATGGGTGTAATCTACAGCACTCCCCATTTCAGTTGCTGTTCTCCATCTGGAGTCAAGCCTTCCCTTGTTCCAGGAGGCAGCCGGCTGAAATGAAGCCCATGAGAACTTGCTGAAGCACAAGCCCAGTAAGGAAACCAAACTCGAACTCCCTCCCCGCACATATGGAGGCTATTTAAAGACAGTCCAGATTATGTCATGCTAAAATGGTGGGAAACCACAAGGGAACACGGCGAGGAACATAGCAGTGGTTTTCTGTTCGACGCAAGTGACAGTGCAGCCTGTGCGCCATCACTGAACATGAACATTTCATGGCAACTGAAAGAAAATAGACCAATAAAAGTGAGTTTCAATTAAAATAGAAAATACCTGGAGCAGCCTCACCTATGTCCGACTAAAGGCCTCACTTTGAAAGGTTTATTTCAAAGTAGTCAAAAAATAAGACATGCATCTTCAGTTGGCGGTGAAAGTAAACGTGTCATGCAAAGACGACATTAAAGGTTTATTACAAAGGTTTGCAGCCTCTGGGCATGGGATTGTTCATGAAGCCTTGACAGGTCTTTAAATCACTCTCATGGAAGATGGAAAGTTTTTTGGTGTTTTTTTTTTTTTTTATCAAATAATACATTTGTTACTCAAAATCACACCTATTTGTAAAACACAAAGCAAATTATTGTTCAAATTGTAAAGAAACTGAAGAAACCTGAGGTCATTCATTCTATATCCGAGATCTCATGTTCTTTCTAAGTTTTCACCGTCTTAGTTTATAACCAAGAGTGCAGCGCCCCCATCAGGTCTACTGGGTTACCACAGGTGGATGTGCACAACACAACACATCCACCAAGTTCTAAAAGCATCAAGGTCTAAAAACAGCAGAGATCTACACCATCTAAACAATCTCTTCTAATCTGAGCAACGCTGTGAAAACCACCAATGAACAGTGAAGTATTTCAGCTCACTATTTTCACATGACTTTTGTGCTATAACGTATTTCAGCAAGACTAAAACAGATGATGGTTCAGATGAAGCAACACATTGAAACAAGTCTCTAAGTTGAAGGTGAAGTTCTTACCTGTCTCTGGAAGCCCAGACCCCTCTTCAGTCCAGTCTTCAGTCCAGTCTGCAGTCCAGTCCAGCAGAAAGGCAGCAATGCCAACTCTCAGGACGTGAAGAGCCAGAGTTAAACTCAGAAACCTCTTTGGAAAAGACATTATTTCCAACTATGGTTTGACAACAATTAGTATGTATGAAGGGTACACTGAAAAAAAAATCACTTTAGCCTAATTTATTTTGCTTGAATGGTCTGACTGCTCCCAGTCCACATTCTAATCACTGATCAATGAGGAGCCAGACTGACTGAGTGAGTGGTCTGTCTGTGCTATCAGTGGTCGCTCCACTCTGCCTCACAACTTTGACTTGGCAAGTGCACGCTCTATCAGTCCTACACGACCACGCCCACTTCACGGGTCACAGCCAATCAGCTTCATCCAAGACTGTATGCGGCTGAACCACAACTGCTGCCACCACCACAACCAATAATAATAATAATAATAATAATAATAATAATAATAATAATAATAATAATAATAATAGCTTTGAAAATGCTACTGCCACTACTACCACTACCACTACTAATACTAGTAGTAATAATAATGGTAATAATAATAGTTGTAGAAGTTGTAGTAGTAGGTGTATTAGTAGTAGATCCAGAAGTAGCAGTAGTAGTAGAAAAAAATATTTGCAAAGCTAAAAATGTATTATTATTATTATTGTTATTATTACTACTACTACTACTATTAGCAGTGGTAGGAGTAGAAGTAGTATTTCTAAAGCTAATAATTGTATTATTATTATTAGTAGTAGGAATCTTAGTAGCAGTATTTGCAAAGCATCTCAAGGTATTTCACAAAACAATGTGCAACTCCGTGTGAAAAGGTGAGTAACTACACATGACAGAAACATTAAACCAAATGAAAGCAAAATGGAAGGTTAAACAAATTAGTTTTGTTTGACACTTTGGCTGAATTTGAGTTGCCAAATATTCGCTTCACCACTTTTCTAGTGCAAAATGCAAAGGTTTGGGCGTCCCAGTCAAATGACACATTTTGCTGATTTTCCAAGTAGGTTCACATCCTCTACAGAGAACACACTTCTGCAGACTTTACTAAACAATTACTCTTTAATTGGGATTAAATAAAACACAAAATGTGGCCTCTGCCAAACCTTTTATTTTTGTTAGGCTTTTTCTGCAGAGAAATGGCATTGTTTTGATTTTTTGTCAGGAGAACTTTAATTAATAAAATTAATTAATAAAAAATATATGTCACTCGATAGGGTGTGACTGTACAAGCAAGGGCTACACACTGTTCTTCCATCATCCTGGTATTAAACTTTTGAGCACTGGTGAAACGCCATTAGCCTGTTCCCTGTCCTGACGAACCTGATACACATCATGAAGGATGAATGAGGAGTTTGTGTCAATTCATAGAACTGTGAAGCGCTGGGGGCCATCAGCCATACAGCTTTATAACGTTAGTAAGATCTGTCTTAAATAGCATAAAAATGGATAAATGATCACTTGCAACAACTCAAAAGGCATGTGAGTGGAAATACAAGAAAAAAACCTTCAGATATAACGCATGAAAGAACACACCACAAAGCATTTTTTTTTTTTTTTTTTTTAATTCAAGGACTTTGCTTCATACAAAATGTTAAGGTAGAAACAACTGCAGAATTCAAAGTCTGGCCATTGAACAGAAATCAGGCAACAAACAAGTCAGTCGCAGAATTCAGATAAAGGGTGTTCCAGCTCCGTCTCGTGGGAGGAACCGTCCACAATGTTCAATACTGAGCTTATATAGAAAGTCGCCCCCCTCCCCACCCTCGCCCGCATCAACAAACCCCCGAATTCATATCAAAGGTCGTTTAAAAATCCCAACAGAAAGAATACAGTGTATCAAAAACGTACGAAGATAAACAATGTGTAGTTCAACATGCACATACATTTGTCAGACCATGCAAACATTACAGCCAGAACAGCCACATTAAACTGGATGTGCAGAAAGGACTCGAAGCAATTCAGGGTTTGGCAACAAACTGTGAAAGATTCAGGGGCACCGTCCCGGCCCCCCGCCCCCCCCCAAATAATAATGAAACTGCAGTTATGGATTAGGTGGAGTATATGAAGTACAATTTGAAGCCATGATGGCAACATGCCAGAGGACAGTGAACGTGTCAGGAGTGCAAAGAAGTTGTTCCACACTTCATCATGAACAAAGCAACGACTGGGGGGTCATCGGAACAGTTTCAGCACGGCCTTTAAATGAACGGGGTACTTCCCCAGTTTTAGTGTGTGCGTATAAAAATATCCACTGTTCAGCTTCTCTGTTCGAAACACCTGCTCTTCTTTAATGATGAAAGTGGGTTAACTCTGATGCATGCAGATATACATAAGATCGCAGTTTTCTGTTGTTACTGCTCGTTTAATCATTGTGCCTTTATGCATTCTAAAATATACTTTTTCATACATTTTTTTAAATCCTTTTTTATAGAAAAAGATTTGGTCACAATCATGCGGAAGGCTGAATCTGGACATCCCAGCGAGTAAAGCTACAGAATGAATGAAGTGGTGTTGTTTTTTTTTTTTACCTTTTATTTTATTTTTTCAAAAGTGTCTTCTTGTTGCATAGCCCTACTTAAAAGTCAAAAAAAGTCCTCTCTTTCAATATGCAATTCAAGTTCTGCCATAGAAGGCATTACAGTCCCTCTCATTTTGCCCCTCCCCACATTTACTTACTGCATGCTAAGCAGGCAAATGGACAAGTTTAGCTTTGCAGTGCTACAAAAGAAAGTGGTGGCGCTCGGGCGCTGCGATGTGAGATTTGCTGTAACTGAGTTGCATCCACCAGCTCCAATCTCTTTTCAAAACAAGATCCTGTTTGTGGGGCCGTTGATTTTTTTTTTTCAGGCAGACCCCTACAAAGCTCCAACACTGTTAATGCTTCTGTTTCTTAAGATCAGCCCTAACCCTAACTCTTACAAATAAAGGTTTTCAAAGTCAATCACCCAAAAACACCTCTATTAGGAAGATTTTTTTAAAATTATTTTTTCTTATTTGAGTGAGAACCCCTTTCATAGATTCCATAGATTCAGTGGTTATTATGATCATTCAGAGCGTTTTGATGTAAAATTTACATTTACATTTGCGGCATTTATCAGACGCTTTTATCCAAAGCGACTTCCATTCCCTACCTACAGGGGGCAGTCTCTCCCTGGAGCAACTTGGGGTTAAGGGTCTTGCTCAGGTACCCAGTGGTGGTGCTGAAGGTAGGATTCGAACCCATGACCTCTTAGTCTAGAGGCAAGTATCCACTACACCACCACCACCCAAGATTCTGTTGCTGATAACTGACCGAACCACAGTTGTTCACAGTGATGGTAACAGGAACCAGATTTGCAAAGCCTTCTCAACTGTAAAAACGTAAAGTGTGCATTTTGTCATATATTAACACACCACAGTGTGAACAGCACAAAATCTGTGCTCTGCATTGAGCCCATTCACTGAGTCCCAGGCAGCCAAGTGTGAAAATGTCATCTTGCTCATGGGTACCTCAGAGGTGTCACTAGCAGTCCTGGGACTTGAACCTTCAACCTTCTGATTGCAGGGGCAACTCCCTAACCACTAGGTTACTAGCTGCTTCATAAATCAGGGATCATCTGGGATGTATCATCTGGCACAAGCTCAATTGGAGGCATCACACAAGATGGTTACAAATAAGCTGCCACTGTTACAATGGTGTCGAACTCCAGTCCTGGAGGGTCGTGGTCCAGCACGTTTTGGTGATATCCCTACTCAGAAACCAGTTAATTGTCAGGTTTAGGGAATGTGTTTGAGGGGGAGAACCATCGAACCATGCTGGACATGCTGCACTCCAGGACCGGAGCTTGACACGTCTGGTTTAGACAGAAGGTTTTGTCCCAAAACATAATTGAATACATTCATGGCAGAGGGGTACATGTAGGATTCTGTAGAGCAAAACAGTAACAATTTTTTCAAACGTACAAGTTTTTTCCATAATCTACATTACATATAAAACCCAGAAGACACACATAGGTTCACTGGTCATTTTAAAGGATATATGTGATCGGATCTGCCGCAATGAGTCAGAAGTCGGCGTTATGTTTTTTAGATACGAGCCAATTATGTTGCAAAACATAAAAAATATGGATTTTTCTTTTTTGGTCTTATATGAAAGAAAAGGTCTTCAAAATTAATCTCCCAATAGTTTCATCATAGAAATAATTGTGAAAATGTACTTAAATGGCTATTTAAGTTGAGTTGCAGCTCTCAAATCCTACAAAACATATGAATTATTTGATAAACATTTAATAAATATTTTGAAATAATTGAAGCTTCAGCCTGATTTAAAGTATCTAAATGCCTGTAGTAAAATGTTGTTGTTGAATACTGGGTGCATCTCTTTGAATGCTATGGATTGTTAAGGATATCAATAAAAAACTGACAAAAACTTTAAATGAAAATGGTGCTACGAGACCGTAATTCAAACGACTGTAACTTGACAACCGTTTAAGATACAGCTTTGACCAAGATATCATTTTAAAGCTTACTTTCTCATCTTTGTAATGGCCACAAAACCTCAATTTTGAATTTTGGGTCACTGTGACTCATTTTGCCAGATCAGGTCACATGTTAAAAAAATCTATACTTTCTTAGCAGACATTGTGACTGAAGGCAATGTTTCTTAGCATCCTGGTTCCCATCACCACCACTGTAAAGAATTCCAAGATGATAAGTTTGAGGAATTCCCCTTTAAAGTCTAAAGTCTCCATGTGATTCTCAGAGAATACAAACCACAAACCTTTACTTTGGAACCTTTATTTTTAAGAGTGTAGGTCGCTGGCTTTCTGCTGTCCTCTCATTCCTGTCTTTATGGACCGTTAGATGAGATAAGGCAAATAACTAAGCAGTGCTGTCTCAGCCGAGCTTCTCCACCACAAAGGGAAATTCTCCAACCCAGTCACTTTTAAAATCATGCATTCGTGTAACTTGGTGATTATGTTGTCCATTTTGGACTAATATACAACTACATTAGTCTTCATATTTTGCCCTAGACATTGTTCTAAACTTTAACCCCTCCCCCACTCCATAGTCTAAAATGTAAGAGAGAGAGAAAAAAAAAACAAGAAATAAGTCTTACAACAAAATGAAGAAAGAAAGAAACACAATCATACTGTCATTTCCATACAAAGCCAAATTCGAAACTGAAAGCTACGGCTTCTTTTGCTTCCCGATTAAGGCCTACAGTCGTAACACCTTGTAGTTCCAGGTAACTCCTAGTTTGCTCGCTCCCCTCTCTCACGCGTGTTGATGCACTAAAAAAGTCTGAGGTCGCATCATTACTACGATATATTCAAAAGGTTAGGCACTTTGTAAGAACATCTGGAGCAGTCTGTAAGAAACGGTAGACCTGACAGGATGGTGAAACTGTAAGCAATTTACGTAAAACACCATAATATCTTTACAATATAATACAAAAAAACGCACGTAATGAATAGATAAAAGATCTACAACTGTTTGTTACAAAATAAATTACATTTCATAATTCGCCATATCCTCGACATGTGTGTGTCACACACAGTGATATGTGCTAGGAATGGTCATCAGCAGCAAAACAACAATCATCACCTTCATGGACAGTGTAAAATAAATTTGTCTGTCTGTGTGTGTGTGTGTGTGTGTGTGTGTGTGTGTGTGTGTGTTTGTGTAAAATGTGTGTGTGTGTAGCTCACACACAGACTGCAGGCATGGTCCAGTTTGTCCACACTAAACAGTTAACATTTCTACAAGAGTTTTTTTAGAGCTAGAAGTTACATGTTAAAGCCCAGACAGTGTCATTTTCATGGGAGTTTGCATTTTGCAGGGCATCTGCAGGCACAGCTCTTTGTACAGCTGGCCAGAGCTCTTCGGAATGCTGCATTCTAAATAGTGGAGCTCTATAGGTTTTCTCAAACGACACCCGCCTTTTTGACATCATTCAGACTACAGTTTCTCTCAGAAAGGCGAAGGAATTAAGAGAAATAGCCAGTTGTGTCAGTGCTCGGTCACAACAGTGGAATTCAACAACCCCTTTTGGACTGGTCTGAATGGATTCAAATTCATCAAAAAGACCAGCAGTCTGGTACTCTTTATCTGTGTAAATGTGGCCTCTGTTTTCCTTTCTTCCTGCAAAGTTAAAGCAAAAGCATGTCCACATATAAGTGATGCACATTATCCGTTAAACAAGAGATGATAAAACTCATCAAAATTTGACAAGAAATTAAACAAATTCATTAAAAATAATCATCATCAGCAGAGAATCAGTGTGTGTTTGTGTGTGTGTTTCTGTGTGTGTTAAAGCCATACTAGCACCATTCGTCCTCCTCTGCTTCTGGGTAGTAGGGCGGGGCCCTTTCGCTGCTAGGTATGCCCAGGACATAGTGATACCCGTTGGGCAACCCGTGGGGAGGCTGCTGCTGGGGCAGGGGAGGGAGGGTCATTATCTGCTGCCCGGCAGACCAGGGGACCCGGCCTGCAGGCTCCTGGAAGAGGCCTGAGGCCTGGGGCCGGAGGCTGCAACGGGGGTCCAGCGGGGGTGGGCCCAGGAAAGGCTCAGAGCTGATCCGAGTGACGGGGGAGGGCGAGCTGGGGCTGGAGCCGCACTTCAGGAGGGCGTTGTGCTCGGACAGTCCGCGGCTCAGCCTGCCGGGGGTCAGGGGAGCAGGCAAGGTGGCCTGGACGCCCGTGAAGGGCACAGGGGAGGAGCTGGCGGTCCTGTAAGCCACCGCTGGGCGCGGGGTCAGGGGTGTCTGGGGCAGCTGCCTGCGCCCGCGACTGGGTGTGCTCGCCCCTGAGCTCAACAACACCGGGCTCCCTTTAGCCCAACCACTGCCCTAGGTGAAAATTGAACAAGCAAATCAAAACAATAAAAACGATGAGGGTAACGAGTAATAAAGGGTTAACGGGGGAGCAGGTCCGTGACAAGGGGGGAGGCACGCAGAAATAGAGGGAAAGGAAAGGAAAGGAAAGGAAAGGAAAGGAGAGGAGAGGAGAGGAGAGGAAAGGAAAGGAAAGGAAATTTAAGGAGAGGAGAGGAGAGGAGAGGAAAGGAAAGGAAAGGAAAGGAAAGGAAAGGAGAGGAAAGGAAAGGAAAGGAAAGGAAAGAAAGGAAAGAAAGGAAAGGAAATTTAAGGAGAGGAGAGGAAAGGAGAGGAAAGGAAAGGAAAGGAAAGGAAAGGAAAGGAAAAGAAAGGAAAGGAAAGAAGAGGAAAGAAAGGAAAGGAAAGGAGAGGAAAGAAAGGAAAGGAAATTTATGGAGAGGAGAGGAGAGGAGAGGAAAGGAGAGGAAAGGAGAGGAAAGGAAAGGAGAGGAAAGGAAAGGAAAGGAAAGGAAAGAAAGGAAATTTAAGGAAAGGAGAGGAAAGGAAAGGAAAGGAGAGGAGAGGAAAGGAACAGTAATATGTATGGTAGAAAGACAAGAGGCAGACAAACACGAACGACAAAGAGGACCAGAGGACAGTGCCAAAAGTATAGCGGAAAAAGAAAGGAAAGACAGACAAAATGCACAGAGAAATGGTGAAGAAGAAGAAAAGAGTAGAAAGAGAAGTGAAAGGCCATGAGTGGTTGCACTAAAGAGCAAAGAGAACAGAGAGTGAGTTTCATTTGTCATACAGCATAAAAAAACATCAGCATAGTTACTCATATCAGTAATATCAGTATAGTATCAGTTCTTTGCTCTTAAAGTAGTCAGCCTACTGTGCATGAACTGTTCAAAGACACTCGTCCAGCCTCTCTAAACCAGCAGCTTGTAACCAGCATCCAGAGAGCCATCAATCAGAGCATGCCTGCTGAATGAATCTGTCTATACTGGAACCCCGGCTACTGCTTCACTACAGATTTACTCTCAGTACTTTGGTTTTACACTCAAATATTGTCAAATATAATAAATTATATTTTAAAAAATGCTCTTTTTGGGAGAATGTTTGTTTGGGAACAAGCAGATTGTGGTCCAAAAACTCACCTCAATATTAGGGCTCTTAATTGAACCTCACAATTATTTAACTCAATTTGATTACAATTCTATAGGAAATGATATAATAACATTTTGCTAATATATGTATAATTCAAAATTACTTTAAAAATAACAAATAACTATTTAAACAATAGTTAAGTGTAGACAAAAAATGACCATAGATTGCTTTATAGCTGATTAAAAGTGAACACAACAAAATCAGTGCAGTTAATTTGCTATTCAACAGAATTCAATGACATTGGCCTAAGAAAGAGAACATTGGACTACTGACTCAGTACCCAAACAGAACAATTGCTTTTGGTTTGTACTGCACATAATTTGCACTACTGCCTTGCTAGCCTGTCTCTAGTCTAAAGCTCTGAGCAGTCCACTGACTGGCTGCTACCCCTGGTCCCACCTGCTTGCCAAAGGTGGTCTCCTGAGCCTCTCCAGGGGAGGTGGCACAGCTGGCTGGGGCAGGCTTAGCAGGGCAGTGCTCCCGGCTGCCATAGCGGTCACACGAGTAATAGCGCTGCTTCTCCACTGTGGACGAATGGTGCTTCCTCTCGTGGGAACGACCTCGATCATGCCCCCTCTCCCGGGACGAGAGGGTTCCCCCATGGTCAGCCGCAGTGCCTGAGAAAGAACGCAGAATTTGAGACGAATGGAAAACAAACAGTCAGAGCATGGCAATCAGTAGAACAGAAATCTCAATCTTTATTGCTTCGGCCGCCACTACTTATAGATTCAGTGTTTACTTTAGCTTGGCCAAACTGGCAAAAACATCAACCGCAGATTTTTGTATCTGCAAGGCATAAAAATAATGAGATTAAAATCCTTTGACCAAAGGACCATAAAGCCATGAAACTCCGGAATGCTTCCAGAGTTTATCATTTGACGAAGACATGTGCCTCTATAGTGAATGTTTAATAGAGAAAAAACAACTGTTTTTTTTTACAGGGAACAAGTTGTAAGTTAATATAATTCATTTGCTATAAACAGTGCTGTGGAACAACTATTTACCCCCCAATTTCCTGTACATTGTCATATTTGTCACACTAAGTGGTTTCAGATCCTCACACAAAATGTAATACAAAATGAGAATATAAGGAAACACAAAAGGATCATTTCATTTACTGAAGAAAAATATTTTGCAACATCTATACCACAAAAGGGGAAAAATTATTATTCCTGCAGCAACAGTTACAAACAAACCCTTTCTGTAACTCGAGATCGGCCTTTCAGACTGACATGTAGGAATTTTTGCCCACTCTCTGAGGACTCTGAGAATGAACTGGCTGTTGAAGGTCCTGCCCCAGCATCTCAGTGGGGTTCAAGTAAAGACTTTGACTAGGACCCTCCAAAATCTCCCATGTTTGCCCTGTCTCTTTTCAAAGGCGTACTCAAGAATTCCCACTTATCTGAAGCAGGAGAGATATAAAGTTTTTTCCCCTTTTTTGACTTTCTGAATCAATAGTTACTGTCATCGTCGAGGAATATTATTGACTGGCCACTCCTGGAAAGATTCACCAGTTTTCTCCAGTTGGATATAATGGCTCATACTGTGGTTCGCTGGAGTTCCAAAATCACAGAAATAGCTATGTCTCCTTCCCATAAGGCTTTATTTCAGTAATATCTCTTCTGGAATTTCTTTTGATAGAGTTTGACCTTTTTTGCCTAATTCACATTGCTACAGAGATATCTTCAATTCATTACCTTTCAATGCATTTAGATGAAGTTTGCTTGAAATAGGCGACTCTTAAAATCAGTTTCGTCAGTTTTTGAAAACAAAGACCACAGATCCCTGCAGTGTTGATTGATCACTGTGGTTCAAAAGGGAACTGCAACATGTGCAGAAGCATTGGTCATCATAGTGCCACCCCCTCCAGAATTCCAAATTTTTTACACAATAGTCTATGGTTCTTGTTCTGTCCTTTTTTTTTCTGTGAGTTCCGACATTTTTTCCCCAGTGTGTACGGTCGGCCTGCTGAGAGGTGGCCATAAATTAGCAGGTCACCGGGTCTGCGGCGTGTCTGTCAGCTCCTTTTATCTGGGTAATGGATGCCAGGTGCATGCTGAAGCTCTCGTGGCAAAGCCTACTGCTGATGCCGGGGTGAGGCTGCACTGATCTGCTGCACATGTGAGCTTGGGCTGAAATCTGCAGAACAAGTGCACAGTGGTATGGGCTGGTCAAGAGCTGCCTCTCAGACGGTAGTAAAGGGTCCACTCCAGAACCTGAAGGCATGCTGGTTCACATACCAATGAGATCAATAACAGGTAAAATTAAAGCTGGTGGTGAAAATTTGACATCATGACAATTTATAAGGAGTAAGCGGCATATAAACGCAAGGATACCCAATCATTCTACACTTTCCTGATAACAACCTTTTCCTCATGATTTTTTTCTCTCCTTCCTCCTTTTCTCTTGAATCCCATTGATGTAGTTCTTATTGTGGAATCTCATTTACTGTATGTACTTGTTTTTTTAAGGACGAATGTCTACCTTGAAAAAAACCCTCTAATATTAAAGTGTCAACACAGCTAGAATAACCAGAAAACACAATCCACACTACCCGCTATCTGCCTTCCTTCTGCATGCACCAGCAAAAAAACCCTAAAATTCCACCCCAAAGTATTTGTAGTTTTTCAAGAGTTCCTCCCAAGTTCAAGATGCATAATCAGAAAGGGGATTTCCTAGTCTTAACACTAGACCTGCTCAAGAGACCACTGCGGCACCTCTGTAGGAGCCAATTCAGCATGTTTAAAACAGATGTAACGATGGTTTAACTTTTTATTTTGGCTGGAGTGTCGCTTTAACTTGCCACATCTGCTGGCCGTTGGTAGGGACTTTGTATTTCCCAAGATATGTGAATAACTACCCACTACTGCAGTCAATATATGTATGACCTGTTTTAAAAGAATAGATGCACACACCCTCTCCATTATGAAGAAGAAAATATGTAGTAGTCGTATAAATGTTTAATTTGCATCTTCCGCATCGCTTTGTATCACATTTGATCATAGAAGATCTATCTAGTCACTCTAAGCAGCAGCCTCCAAGATCAAATGTTATAAGGATCCCTGTCACCATGCTCTCAGTGAGTTAGCCAGGTAATGTGCATAATCTCAATGTAAATTCCCTGGCTTAATAAAGATTTAAATAGTGATCCAAATTGCTTGTGATATCAAGACATTTATAACACTGACGTCACCGAGACATTGTTTTACAGTACTCAAAACTACTGCTGCACAATTGTTTTTTATTTGCTGAGCTTAATATATTGTAAGAAATCAGACATAAAACATAAAATGTGCCATCTAAGATGTAGAGTTCAGCCCATAAACAGAATAGTTTATACAAAATAGTATAAAAGGCTATCATTAAGTTTGTGTGTGTGTGTGTGTGTGTGTGTGTGTGTGAGAATAAGTTGTTATTTGAAAGGAAGATGGGGGAATCTCCCAGTAGATATGGGGCATGTAAATATTTATATGTATGTAGAGAGAGAGAGAGAGAGAGAGAGAGAGAGAGAGAGAGAGATGCAGAGTGTATGTGTGTGTGCATGTCTTCACTGACCCCCAGTGCTAGGAGGCTGGCCACCGGGTGACCTGTCCAGTGACCTCTGCTTCTTTTCTTTGTCTCTGCGGTGGTGGCAGCGGTGATGATGATGATGGTGATGTGGTCGCTCCTGAACAGGCTTCTCCAGTGTATATTCGTTCAAGTTAACCTCGGGAGTGCGCTGTGGTGCAAATGTGGAAGCAGAGCGTCTCATGGGGGAGTCAGGAATTGGCTGGGGAGGAAAATGAAGCAGCGATAATGACTGAAAGTGTCATCAGCACAACAGAGCATTTAAGTGCAGGGTCAATCCTGAGTGCCTCAATACTGCCCACTGAAGGTCCTACGCCCCTGTCTGAGAGCTTATGTAGAGCTAAAGTCAGACACATGCAAGAAATGCTAATTACATGAACACACCCAAAGCGAACCACAATATCAAGGTATTAAAGGTCAAGCACAAAGGTGTTACATCTGGAACAGCTGGTGACAAATCAGCCATATTTTAGCCCAGACCTGCACTTTGGACTTATCATTTAAGAACACGTTGCTATGGGCTACTGCGTTTAAATGGCTGTTGTGTTTGAGATTCGGCTGGGATGATTACAGGTAAAGTGTCCTTTGAAACACCACTCTTGCTGTACAACAGACAACCTGTCTGCAACAGCTAATCCTGCTATCCCTCTTAATAACGGAGTAAAATGATGCTTCTATTTTAAGCATGTAAGTCTTAAATAGCACCCAGTAATACTGTAAATATAGTAACGTGATGTGAAGCTATTAGCATGCCTTCAATATTCTTGACTGTAAATGAATAAAGACTCAATACATACAGCAAGTAAAGTTCCTGGAGAGTGGCGAGAATGACTCCTCTGTCAAAGTGCCGTGGAGAAGCGAAGGGAGAAAGAAGAAAAGGAAATGATTAATTGTTAGATGACTTACTTTTAGTCATCTTATGGAGTGATTGGTATTAATGCTTAACCTACTTCAAGAGGTTTTTTTTAATCGTGATCTGTGCAATTTGATGTGAAAAGAGTTCATAATGAAGATCAAATGTTGAGAGATTGTCCAAATAAGCTTACAATTATAATGAGAAACATTAGATATATTTCTTACACGCAAAAAAGTAGTCACATTTTTTTATTACCTTGCTGCAAAGCTGACTAAATGCTAAGCTTCAGATCAAATCCCAAGCTTGGTACTGGGGACCCAGTGTTTCCACTGCTCTCATCATACCTGATCCAGTCAGCTTTCCAACAGCCCCTTACTGAGTTGCAGTAATTGTGAAGCACATACTAAAATGTGCAGGTAAGTGTGCCTCCACGGACCAGGGTTGGAAACACAACCTTATGCTAATGGCACATGGCTCCCTAGCACATCATATCCACCACCAGGTCCTGTGCTCTTTAGCCAGTCAGACTGAAACACTCTGCTTGGCTGGGGAGCTTCTGTTGTTGTAAACTAAGCTGCAGGTCTGGAGTCAAGCCAGAGCTAGCAAGCAGAGTGAGGGCTTTCCTCAGGCGGAATCAGAGGGATTTTAGCCACATGAGCAGGTGCTGAAACCCCACAGTCAAAAGCTAATGGTCATTATCAGCCTGTCAGGCACTTTGCTGAGATCTGGCCCCGGCCTGAAATCTGATTTGAGTGTGGAACAGGAGAAACCCCCAACATTTCGAAGCAGTTTCATCATCTCATTACGCCGCAGACGTGTGGGAAGCGTGTCGAGTTTCGGAAGGCAGATGCTAATCAAGCTCTTACTTTGATGGTTTGCAGTGGAATCTTGGCAGGGAGGCAGTACTGGAAAGAAAACTCAAAAAGTGAGTGATGAGTTTTAACTCTACAGCTTCTTAATCATGTTAAAAGATCATTGGCTCATGTAGCCAAGCTGAAGAAGCTGCTTTGTTTTGTTTTAAGGGGACAAATAACGCCTTCTTGTATCATTAACACCTTGGATATACACACTAAGCAGAACATATTACATAGTACTAACCATAATCTTAACACTGTACATTTACACAATTTGATCACTGGGGTGGAAGAATGTAGTGTTAGGAGTCTTGCCTAGGACTCCTCATGGTGTGGTGTCACCCATGGTAGGAATCGAGCCACACTCTCTTGCTTAGAAGGTAGTGATGTTATACACTACACTGACCACAGTATACCTGAAGTATTTTTACAAATCAAGCATTACATTGAGATTCTAAAGTAGCTGTGTGTGAGCGAACTGTGTGTGTGTGTGCTCTACGGTGGTCTTGCGCCCATTTACCCCGGGATAGGCTCCAGGTACCCGTGACCCGAGGTACCGAGGATTAAGCAGTTGCAATGAAATGAGCAATACATTGCTTTCATTCAAAAAGCCATCGGGCCATTCTTTAAGTCTTAGGACCAGTCCTTCATTCTTGGCAATTCTTAGTTCCAAGCGTTATTCATTTCGACATCTCAGTGTTTTTGAGACATCACACCTGTATAAATAGGTTGTCTACATGAAAATAGCTGAGGACCTGTGTGAACAAATATCAACTAGAATAAAAAAGACCCTAAGGCACCCTGTGTACCAACCATCTAGTTTTCAAATGAATAGACAAATACTCAACTCGCTTGAATGGAAAGATCCACTGACTACTTCCGATCTTTTAGTTTGAGCAAAAAGCCAGTAGAGGCCACAGAGTTGTAAGCCTTCCAAAGGCTGATAATGTTGTGCTGTACTCCAAAGCCTGAATATCCCATATTCATTAGAACTGGCCCATCAAATCAAAGCACTTTTGTGCAACAATACATCAATATTGCCTTATCTCAGGTAATGAGAGTAAGATTCGTTTTCCTGCTGACTTTGTGTGTTGGAAGAACTGGGCATGTGCCTGTAAATTATACCTGTAATCTCAAGCAATAGATAAGGCAAGGAAAAAAACCATAGCATCTTAAAGTAGGGTACCTGCATCTCTGTGTTCAGTTTAGGCATGGACACTGCTCGCCCTTGACCATCGAAACTAACAGGTGCTACTGGATTGGCACTGTTCTCCATTTTCCTCATTTCTACTGACACCTGCCATAAACACACACACACACACACACACACACACACACACACACACACACACACACACACACACACACACACACACA
>JBBPDC010000039.1:4135477-4146415 GCA_037974485.1 Hemigrammopetersius urotaenia
CAGTGCGTGGGGACGGTACCTTGCTCAGGGTACCTCAGAGGTGCCTAGCGGTCTTGGGAATCGAACCCGGACTTTCTAGTCGCAGGACGAATGCCCTAACCACTAGGCTACCAGCTGCCCCTGCTCAAGTTTTGTGGCACTTTGTGGCACCATAAATGCATTGTATTTGCAATGTAGATTTAAAATAGTGTAACTGCATTTCTGTGAGTGTGTGGATGTACAGCGGTAATGGCCTACACTGTGCGTCCGTTGTTAAGTGTGGTAGAGCTGGGTCTGTAAGGTTGGCTGTCTGGCAGGCAGTCCACACTGTTCTTGCTCTTCTCCTGCATAGGGGTCAGAGGCAAGATGGGCTCCAGGAGAGCTCCCACTTTGTTCTACAGGAAGGAGAACAAAAAGGAAAGAGAAAATTCAGCACACAATCCTTAGCTGTCCCTCATCAGGGGAGGAGCCTATAGATAAAATAGGGAAATCTGATGACACAGTAATCACAATATATATGTGCATATAGTTTTCATGGTATTGAGAGGCAGCTTGTTATTTATTTGGGCTTTGTTTTTTTCCATAGAAACTGAACACACAGGCGGAAAGTGGCCAATAGCTGTGCACAATATCATGTCAATCAAATTAGAGCATGCAGTTAAGAGCAGCTACATTGTTCCAAGCTGACATTGTAATAGGGAGGACATTGAAATTGTTCTGTTTTTCGTGTTTTGCTTCATCAGGAAAAGCTATGAGTGTCTCCATGTGTGTGTTTGTGTGGTATCTCACCTGTGGTCCAGGTCCTGTCTGTTCTTTGGACTGCTGCTGCTGCATCTGCAGTCTCTTAGCTCTGTTCTGCTTGTAGTAGTCAAAGATCATGAGAGCAGCATACACCTTCCCAACCGTCAACTCATTGGCTGCAGGAAACAGCAGTAAAGCTTAAATAGTCTTAAAAAATCAGTGGAATATAGTGGAATGACGGCAGAGGCGAAAATCTACCTCTAACCACTAGATGGCAGTACAGGCACAGGCTTGCTGGACTGAGTTCAAGTTAATTAACACCAATCAGATCAAAATTAAAAGCATGTGTAGGTGATAGTGAGTGGCTTGGTTACTTACGTTTGTGGGGTGTCACTAGCAGGTCCATAGTCTTTTGGGACAGGTTTGGCCAGACGGTGGCCAGCTCCTTCTTCATCTCAGCATCACAGAGTCGCTGGGCCACCATTCCTGCAGAGAACAGCCACAGAGCAGGTTCTCAGTCACCGGAGAGACACATCAAAGACAATCTTGCTGTCACAGTCCTTCTGAGACCCTCAGATAACCTCAGAAAATAAAACAATTATAGTTCGAAACCAAATAAAAAACAACGCTTTGGTCCTTGCTTTTGGGTCACGGCTCCGTTATGTAATTTGTTCGAAACTGCCAAACGTCTAAAAGAATCATTATTAAAGTTTCCCCAGAGGGCTGATGGCAGTTTACTTGGGGAGTGATTCTGGCTGATGAAACAGTCCAGACTTGAATGGTACATCAAATAAAATCAATACTGTTCTATTTCATGATGTATTATTTGTTTGGATAGGATTTTGGATATGGCAAGAATCCAGGGCCCTCTCACCAAACACGTTATTTTTGGATCCTCAACTGAATACAACTTAACTTTTTGCAGGGATAAGCAGATATTCCTTGGAGGCAGTGTAAAGGACTGGGCAGTGAAGCTTAAATAAACCATCCGGCAGACATGCAGCAATCCACTGTGATTCAGCAGACAGTATGTGCACACACACACACACACACACACACACTCTTGCTACTCTAATGAGCCCTGATGGGACACATGGCACCAAACACACCACCAGCACTTAATAAAGTTAACAAACTAAATACAGCATATGTCTCATCAACTCTGTCAGAGTTAAAAATCAACAGGGCACACTCATTAACTCACTCTACTACAGCTGAAAGTGAGTGAAAAAGACAAGGTGGGCAGGATTGGAACAGAACTATTAGATAAGCACTACTGTATTAGAGAAGCAACAATTAATCAACAAAGGATTTAAGATAAACCTTATTTATCCTGAGGGAAATTCTATTGTCATAAATATGCTCATTGCAACAAGAGGAATAAAGATAAGACAGAGTTAGGAGGGAATTAAAACAATTATAAAATAAAATATATAATAAAACAAATAAAATAGTAATAGTGCAAACAAAATAAGTAAACTATTACAAAAAACGAACAAGTATGTATAGCAGAAATAATAAAATAATAGATTATTAATGCAAGTGGTTATAAAAAGTGACTTAGCGTTTGTGCCATTACAATATCCTGATGTTGTAGAAACAGGAACAAGTGTCACGTATGCAGAGCACCATTCTTTTGAAAGGGACTGGAATCTTCACCGTGCAAAACATGTGTGAGTGTGTGACTGAGTGACTGTGTGAGTGTGTGAGTGAGTCACAAGACAAGTTTATGAGGTGTGCAGCATCTTAAAAGCCAATGCTTAAAGGTTAAATGCTCCATAATGTTAATATAATACTTGGCCATTCTGAAAGACTGCATAGTAGAAGATACAGGCTTGAATGACAGTGATGTTGTGATGTGGGCAAAGAGAGATGAAACAGAAGAATTCATAACCATTTATTCATTTAACTCATTGTTAGTAACAGTCCTATCCAGTAGAAATAAGAGCAGAAAGGTCACATGACTGACCTGAGGCCAGCTTGATCTCTAGGGCAGTGCGGATCAGGGCCATAAGCGTAGAGGTGAAGTGCACCGTGTTGTCATCAGCGATGGGCATGTTCATTTTCACCAGACGCTGAGGGGAGTCAGGAGGGCCATTAGAAATATAAGAGCGCTCTGGAGTGACTTTAAACAAATAATACAGACCAGCAAGACGCCTCCGGGCCAAAACCATCTGTGTGCTTACGAGAGTCAAGTCCTAAAATCTGTGTTTTGTCACTCCGGGTGACAAACAAGGCTGAGTGGCATGCTCTATCTCTTTGGGTGGGCATACTCTAAATTTAAAGCACACAAAACGTTTTGTCCGAAAGTACAGTGTACAAATACAGAGACATAACAGTATTCGAACAGTCACATTCACTTCTATAGGCTACGGTCTGCAACCAAAGTGCGTCGGTGAGAGACTGACACTGACAGGAGAGTGGAGAAAAGCATGTAGACATAACCATGAGAGTGCCTCAACAGGTCACAGGAGCTCCACTCTGCCATCAAATGAGCTGGATAAAGAATATTTTTCTTGGAATTAATGCTACGCTCATTTTCCGATTTTGAAAATTCCAAGCTGTGACTTTCGAGTGCTTTCAGATAGAGCCTGACGGATATAAAACAAATTGGATGTTGATTTTAAGCAGCTTAAAATTATAACGGAGTGTTGAAAATGAAATACCCTCCAGTGGTAAATAGCACTTTACAGCCAACTGCCAACTGTTTTTGTACTGTTTTTTAATGAACAGTGCAAACCTCTACACATAAACACTTTTTACATGTTATTCCCACATTAAGGGTAAGATTTAGAGGCGTTTTATATCCGTTTGTTTTATATTTTAACTATGATGGTGTTTTGTGTTCAAATTGACAGGTTTGGCTTGTATTACAGTACTATAAGTTAAAATGAGAGCCAGAAACCATTAAAAGTCTCATGAAAAGAGCCTTTAGTTCCTTTAGTATTACAGCTTCACAACATAAAACAAGTCACTTGTAAATACTGACAGTGTAAAAGCACAATTTATGCAAATGCCAATAACAATAAAGCTAAATCAGCCAGGCTCTATTTTCTAAGACAGAGGACTAATGCACCATTCTAGGCCATGTGCATTTTAGTCAAACCGACTCCATCTGTGATCGCTGTTGTTGAACAGAAATGGTGTATATTAATGACATGCTGTGAAGAGTCGAGCTCCAGTGAACTAAAAGAGCATACATCTACTTGCAGTAGCAGTGCAGAGATTAAAAGTAAAAAAAAAAAGTCAGGATGGACAAAAGGGAAGGGACTGTCACACACAGCCGAACGCTCACACATTCAGCAGGGAGGAAAAGAGTGCGTTACAAACAAACGAGAGAGACAGAAGAGAGAGAGCAGAGGACATGGTGGATGAGAGACTGGGAGCACAAGCAAAAGAGGGAAAAAGATACAGAGAGAGATACAGAGAGAAAGAGAGAGAGAGATACAGAGATTGATATATACAGAGAGAGAGATACAGAGAAAGACATACAGAGAGAAAGAGTGAGAGAGATACAAAGAGAGAGAGAGATACTGAAAGAGAGAGCTCTAGAGAGATTCAGAGAAAGAGAGAGAGAGAGAGAGAGAGAGAGAGAGAGAGAGAGAGAGAAAGAGATATATATATATAGAGAGAGAGAAAGAGAGAGAGAGAGAGAGAGAGAGAGAAAGAGATATATATATATAGAGAGAGAGAAAGAGAGAGAGAGAGAGAGAGGGAGGGAGGGAGAGAGAGAGAGAGAGAGGGAGAGAGAGAGAGAGTGAGAGAGAGAGAGAGAGAGAGAGAGAGAAGCTCTTCAAAGCGACGTAGACAGCACACATACGCACATATACACTGCTCCACAACAAAGAAGAATAAGAGGGAACAGCTGTTAGGGGCACAAATCTGCTCTAGGTTAAGAGGTTAGAAACGACAGGTTTGCTGAGCTAAATGTGGGGCCACTAAAATAAAGGACATTACCTAGAGAATATATTGCCTGGAATGGTTCAACCAACTGCAACACCAATAATGCATATTTTTGTAAGGGGCTGGTTATGAAAAAACGTCTAATGCATAACATAAAACAGACTGGTTTTCAGAAGTGCTCGGTTTGAGCTGCTTATACCGTGCACAAACAATGCAGCGTAAAAAAACGTATTTGAATAAATGTAAATGGGATAGAGTTCCGTCAGACATCGCTAAAATCAAACTAACACTTTACTAAAGCTTCAAAGCTTCAAACTTCATTATCTTTAGACAATGCAAGAAGCGGAGAAGGGGCGCTGTGATCCAAGAAAGGGAGGAAGAAGAGGAGGGGCCACACCATAGAGACCGGAGAGCGGGCAAAGGAAAAAAAGAGAGAAAAGAAAAGAAAAACAAGGAAACCGGGGCGGGAAACATTGCAGAGCACAGAGATTGGCTGAAGGATAAGCCAATGGGAAGACAGGGCGAGCAGAAGAAGGGAGGAGGGAGGTGAGGGGAGGGGGACAGGTGAAGTCGAGCTACCTTGTAGGCGATTCGTGGCGGACATTTCTTTCCCAAACCTAAAGGTGGGGACATGTGGAGCAGCATCTCATACATATCGCGGTACTTGATACGGCCACTTCACAGTGTAGAGAAAGCAAAAAATCCAAAATAAAAGACAAGGATGGGGAGTTAGAGAGACGGGAAGAGGAACAGAGGGGAGGAAATGAAATTTTAAGAAGGAACAACAACAAAAAAAGGACAAAATGAAGAAAACAAATAAAACAAAAACAAACAAACAAACAAACAAACAAAACAGAAATCTGCGTTATTTAGATTTCCAAGAGTGTCATGGACAGGGATGCCATCCTTGCCCAGGCAGGGACAAAGATGGATCCTAGAGGTCTGAGGGGAGAGGAGTTGATCCCTGATGGAGGAGGTGGGATGGAGCAGAGTGAGGTGCACACATGGTGTGGATGGTGACAGAATGGCTGCATTGTTTGGAGGATGTCTGCTTCTGCATGCTAAGAGACATCAAGTGGTTTCCTCTTTCAAGTGCTTGGAAACAAAGGTTTCAATGCCAGGCCTTCTGCTGCCATTTAACTTAGTATGAACTCAACACTTAGCACATTTGGATTTACTGCTACTTTATTCTCAGCATTGGCTGCATAACTGTCATATGCATAGTGATGTAGGCTCAGTATTTATGACTTTACAAATGAATAAACTTTGATTCATCTTCATAGTAAGTGTGTATGAGCATGTAGATCATACAGTATCATATTAAAATATTATTTTGTGGCTATGAAAGCTTTGTTTCTCAATCAGCGTCATTAACCATAAGCCAGTCAAGTTTGGAAGGGCAAGTGCTTGTGTATAGGCAAGTCATTTAGTGCACAGCCATTCAGTTTGGGTCTCTGAGCAGTGGCGCACAGAGCCCACAAAAGTGGAGGAAGTTTCTGGGGTTGCAAACCTTGTATGCTACCCTATTAGGGCAGTTCTTCCCTAAGCCAAGAGGGGGCGAGATAATTCGCAACAAATTGTACATATCCTTATAGGAAATCCGTCCGCTGCGGAGAAAACAAGCAAGACATGACACATGTATAAGGACAGCTTGGAGAACACATTAGCAAAAGCAGTGGACTTCATTAGACAAGTATGGGCACTCGATCCCATAGGTGTCCGGCCGGCTTGAGCATGATCAGGGCTCCTACAAACACTCAAAGGGGAAACAGTTCCTTCAAACATCATCTCATAGAAGAAGACAGAGGAGGGAAACATTGCTTAAATAAATGTGCATGGTCTGGCCTAAGGCTTTTCAGCCCACAAGGATGGACCTTTGCTTTCACTATAGTGACTAGACTACTGTCTCACTGGGCATTTCAGAGAGAATCAGAAACATCCAGGGGGGTTTTGGGAGGTTGAAACATACCAAGCGGCCGGATCGTATTCAGCCCACACACGGATGAATTCGTCCAGGTGGTGCGGACCCAGGATCGAAGAGTCTCGCGTCAGGTATTCGAAATTATCCATGATCACAGCTACGAACAGGTTCAGCATCTACAGAAAGAGGAGATACTGCAGGTTGCAGCTGTTCTTTCATGCTGATTAAGGACCTGCTGTAAACCACCATAAGAGATACAGCACAAAATTTAGGTCAGAGTTAACACACCAACTTTAAAATCTTCAGAAAACACAGAAGGAAGTTCACTTTTACGACAGAATGTAGCCTTTTTTGGATAAATAAAGAAATATTTCTGCAGGTTGTAGGTTAATCCACTTTTCTCCAGAGACATAAAGATATGTTAAGGCTGTGAGAAAGCAATATCTCGCCCAGGGTAAAAATTTCTTCTTGGCCAAAACCAACCATTTTCCTGATATTTTTAGTTTCAATGGAAAATAAAACACAGCAGAGATGTTTGGGTGGTATAAATAAGAATCCCAGATCCTGCGCCGTCTTGTTTTGTTCTTTTTTAAATTTCATAATATGTTTTCAGGATAGAGACCTTAGACACATGTTGGTTTTTCATATTTGCAACAAAAAAGGTAAATAAGAAGCATCACTGGGTGAGGTGAGGAAAATAGGAACGCAAATGATAATAATAGGCTATGGTAATGGAGAAGCCCAAGAAGCACTAACCAGGAACGAGCAGAGGAAGATGAAGGAGACGAAGTAGAAGTAGGCGAAGTCACTGCCGCACTCCTTCCCTGTCGTGCCAGAGCGCTCATCACACGCACGGTGACTCAGACACGACAGCATGATCTCGTGCCAGGCTTCCCCTGTGGCACTTCTGAGTGACCCACAGAACATAAACACATCAGTTCATATACATATTCATATAAGACTGCACAGTGCTATAGAACAATGGTTCTCAACCTTTTCAACATCAAGGCCCACCTGTCAATCGTGGCATATTGCCAAGGCCCACTTGGCCACATTAGATGATATTAAATAACCAATTGCGGGCCTGTCTCAATTTTAGACTCGTGGCCCAATCAAAAGCCTTCGCGGCCCATCAGTGGTCCGCGGCCCAGAGGTTGAGAAACCTGCCGATAGAACATCTTGATAACAAAAGAGTGGTGAAAATTTGCTTCTTTAGCTTTTCAAGGTAACTAAAAGTCTAATGCAGATAATGGTAATGAAAACTTCTTAGTATCAGACTAACCGCATGCCTAAATAACACAAACACAACGCTACTACTATATTCTCCACTTCTACAGATGTTCCATTTTCATATCATTTTGAGGACATCTGGTCCTTACAAAGTGATAAATACATGCATGCACGCCTGAAGCTATCCATATTTTCATAAATAGCATAGTGTCACAGAGTCAGACACCTGTCAGACACCTGTCAGAGAAGTCTGATAGAGAATTCATAACAAATCAACATGGTTTGAACATGTGAACATGTGATCAGATACACAATTGGTATGATACTAAACACACCTTTGCTGTCAGACTATATCTGGGGTAAAGATAAGCTAGTGTACAAAATGTTCCTTCATGGAGAGAGGAACAGAAAGGTTCTAGGTGGTGGACAAAGTTCCCATACATTTTGTTAAGCCAAATCAGTTGGTGGCTCCATTAGCAAAAGCACAGAGGCCTTGTCTCTGGCCCTGAGCCGAGAGACTGGCGGGGAGGGGTATGAAAGAGTGTGGGGGTTCATTAAAATATGGAAATCTGAGGTATCAGCTGCCCTGTACCTTCAGGTGACACTTCATACTGCATGTTCAGCTTATACTGGGAACAGAAGCAGGGAAGGGACAGAAAGAAGGAGGAGTATTCGCAAGAAAGAGGTATTTAACAGAGCGTGCCTTCAGCATGAGCGGGTAAACACATCTGAGAACAAAGGCTGATGCGCACACACACACACACACACACACACACACACATACAATCACAGTCATGTATCACAGTACTAATGTTCTAACCAGGGGGTATGCCAGCGCCTAACACTATGAGGACACACACAACCCCCTGTCTGCACAGCCAATTAACAGCTCCCTCAGAGACACCGGAGAGAGAGAGAGCACACGCTCCGTGCGGTCGTCCACCCTATTAGCACCCATCATCAACAGTATCTCTGCGCTTTTCTGCAAATTGTTTCCGAGCTCGAGAAGAAATGAACCTCGGTACTCCCTCCTGTGGCATACAGAGTCAAAAACGCAGCCACCCAGAAAGGACAGTGGTAAGACACGAGCATAATTCAGTTCAGGGCATGTTATGCAGCAACTCTGGTGGGATGCAACTGCTAGGGGGCATGCGGTGGGAGAAATGGAGTATCTTTTTTCATTTGAGAGTGGGTTTATGCACACACTTTTCTCTCCTGTAAGAACTTCGCTGGCCTGAAGCCAGGCACTGATTTAAGCACGGGTATAGTGCATAATTCAAACTTGAATGAAATAACTAGTGGTGCTATAAAGGGACCGAATGTAACATCATGACGCATCTCAGTCATAATGAGTTTCGGCCCACGTCATATGGATGTGGTGTGAGAGAAGACTGCATTTCTGTAGGAGAGGAGAGGTCTCTGTGAACTTGGGCAGGAGTTCCCAGGAACTTCTGCGTTAAGCTAGATCAGGGTCCGGTCCTGGAGGGCCATGGTCCAGCACGCTTTAGTGATTTCCCTGCTCAGAAACACCTGGTTCACATCACCAGTTAATAGTCAGGTTAAGTGAATGTGTTTGAGGAGGAGGACCTACAAACTGTGCAGGACACCCCTGAACAGGGACTGAAAAATTAAAGGCTGGCGTGGGGTTTAAAATACTGTCACAGCAAAGAGAACTTTTAGGCAATTAGATGGGAAGGATGAGGATCCCCAGGCGAGGTCTACTTCCCAAATTTGAGTTCATATCTTTTTTATAATTAGTTTGCACTACACATGCATTATAATCTACTTTAGACTCACAGACTCATAGGCATATCTAAGATCTGTATTCACCTGAAAAGCAGCATGAGAGCTTGAAGGAAGGTGCGAAAGTTGTTGTGGTGGTTGATGGCAGTGTCCTCGTTCAGCTCAATGTTTCCAAAGACCTGCACAGACATTGTAACCCCAAACTCAAGACTACAGGTGCCAATAGCTACAGAAAAAAACAACTTCATATGACATAAACATTCAAAAAATAATGTAATTAGATCTTTACAGTATATCATTTATCATTGAATAACTTGCTGTCTAGATTATTAAACCTTTTGAATGGGAGCCCTAATATCCATCAGGGCACTGACCTGCATTCCTATGATGGCATAAATGAAGAACAGCATTGCGATTAGAAGGCAAACGTAAGGCAGGGCCTGGAACGAGAAAAAATGTTACTGAGTACTGTTTTTTATAAACTTAGACAGCATCGTCTATATCCATTGTATAAAGTCCTTAACAAAAAACAGAGCTCAGTACCTTGAAAGACTGCACGAAGGTCCAGAGCAGGATGCGGATGGTGTAGCCCTGGCGGAGGAGCTTGATGAGACGAGCCGCCCGGAAGAGCCTCAGGAAGCTCAGGTTTAACAGGCGGTCCTGTGGGATTGTACATGACTTAATTTATTCATTTATTCATTCACTTGTTCATCAAGTTGACATCCTTTTCTAGCCTTTATCCTGCCCAAAACGGGCCCTAGGTAAAGAGAGTTCAATGTACTGAAGACCAGCAATGATATAATAAGCTACTGTAGAAGACAATTACCTTCTCTCATCAAAGGCCACAGCGATCTTACTGCATCAGTAGATATTTGCTTAAAAATGTTACAGACACTGGCCAATCTCTAGATACTAGTAATTAATGCCTTGTGTTTAAACAGATCATTTAGACAAGGCCTTGCCTCTGCACTCCTTCGTAATCCTAAAGAAATAAATGTTACACTCCTTTGTTCCTTTATTCACAGCAGATATCGGCAATAGCCCACACGTTCACAAATAACTGTGCCCCAACTAATAGTGAAGTAGGTCTTCTTTTAAAGAGATATTGAAGACTGGAGCAAATATTGAAGCAACATTTCTTCAGGAGCCAGTGAGTGCTGACACACCCAAACATTCACAACAGAGAACCAGTCAGTTTTTAGAAGGTGAAATGGATATTTACAGGCACAAGAAGACATGTCACTCACCGTCGTCTATAAATGAAGGGCAAATATCATGGCAGCCGAGATGGAGTGAGAACAATGAACAAGAAGAAGATCAAGCAGAGAGAGAGAGAGAGAGAGAGGGAGAGGGAGAGGGAGGGCGGTAGGGAGAGAGAAAGAGAGAGAGAGAGAGAGAGAGGGAAAGAGAGAGGTAGGGTG
>JBBPDC010000039.1:4151293-4162477 GCA_037974485.1 Hemigrammopetersius urotaenia
CTGTGATTGGTTGTTTGACATGTCAGTCAAACGGCCTTATGGGCGGGCCTTGGCCAAAGAAAGTGGCTATGAATTCCTGACCTTCAGCCGTCAGTCTGAAGGTCTGGCTACGCGAGACAACTCTACCATCAGGGATTTTAATGACAATTTCATAGAGTTTAATATGTAGTTGATCCCCCTTTGCAGCTGTAACAGCTTCCACTCTCCTTGGAAGGATTTTCACAACATTCTGGAGTTTCTGTGAGAATTTTTGTCCTTTCATTCTATAGAGCATTTATAAGGTCAGGCACTGGTGTTGGATGAGAAGGCCTAGCTCACAATCTCCTTTCCAGTTCATCCCAAAGGTGCTGGATGGGGTTGAGCTCAGGGCTCTATGCAGGCCAGTCAAGTTCTTCCACAAAAAACACATCCAACCATGTCTTTATGGAGCTCGCTTTGTGGACTGACACACAGTCATGCTGGAATAGAAATTGGCTTAACCAAACTGTGTCTACAAAGTTGGAAGTATGGCATGGTCCAAAATGGTTTGGTGAATTAAGATTGTCCTATACTGGAAATAAAGGGCCACCTGAATTCAACAATCCAGAGGTGTGTCCCAATATTTTTGTCCATATAGTGTATTTTGAGGTTTGAGCTTCTCTACTGCACTGATTCTACAGTTTGGCTGAGCATGTCTTAGAGAGAATAAAGACCAAAGACATCTCCCTACATGCTGTTCCACTGCTGCCATGGCTATCTTCACCACAAGGCATCCTAACTATTGTAGCAGCAGCACTGTGTAGGTGCCTTGTGTGGGGGTGTTTAGAAGTAGTGGGCTATGATTCTCTGACTGTCGGAGCAAGGCTTCATCTTTGTTTCTTTCCTGGCTAATTTTCTAGACTTGGTTCAGCTAGAATCAGATCAACAAAAGAATACAATATAAAGTTCTATGTTTCTGGCACTGTTTTAGTACAATGTTGACTTTCAGCATTGAAATGAACTAAATGTATAGTTAACAATAAAACCTAACTCTAAATCTTACACATTGGAAATGTGATCAAGCCTCATGAATAATGAATACGTCTCAGTTTACAGAATCAAATGTAGAAAAACATAATGTATGAATTAAAATGACTTCCTAATTATTACTAATATAGATTAACCTCCTAGAGGTGCCCTAACGTTCACCTCTGGTCCTACCTCATTCTTCTCCAGACTACACTCAGATAAGGCCTTATCCCCTTGCTCCTGGAATGTGATGATGATCAAGGCCACGAAAATGTTGACGAAGAAGAAGGGGAAGACAACAAAGTACACCACATAGAAAATGGACATCTCAATACGGTAGCCTGGACTGGGACCCTGGTCCTCATAGGTGGCATCCACAGAGTGCTTCAGAACCCTGGAAGACAGAGTAGACCCCTCATTGGACTTTATACAGACCACATGGAATACTGCCAATTTCAGCACTTATAGCGGAGTAACCTAGCCTTAAAGTTTTAAACATTTATGAGCTGAAGCCAATTAAAATGCTCTGGTACTTTTAATAGCCATGAGATTAATTAATAACATTTATCTCAGGCTGATTAGCATTATACATTCAGCAATTCCACCACAGTAATAAAAAACACAGCAAAAATCGAGAAAAAATACCCCTTCTCATTCCGGAAGAACCTATTTTTCATTAACTTTTTGCTTGACCCAAAAACTCAGCATGTTTTACATCATCTGCATCAGTAAATTTTGTAATTGCCTATTAAAATTCCATGGATTTTGGTCAAAAAAACAGGGCAGAGAATAAAGAAGACATGGAAGAAAATGTGCAGACGACCCTCTTAAGTTCACTGAACCCTCAAACCAGGGAACCTTGCTTAAATACAGCATAAATCACACACGATTACGCGACTTGTGTGGCATATCTTCAGAACAGAGCCCGGTCAACCATCGGTCTGATGGGTTCATAAAGAGAGTAGTGTTTAGCTCTCAGTGTGCAGCCTCCAAAGAGCAACACTTCAAACTGACACGCATCTTTGAACTGAGATCACAGGAGGCCACAGTTGGGTTTAGAGGGGCCAAAGGGGACATGTAAAGAGGAGAGACGCTTTTATTGGCTTTTAACCCATTCAGAAAGACACAGCAAATGAATATGCATGAGCAGAAAACACTACAAACAATTAATTAAAAGCTCTGAAAAAGTTTCTGAAGAAAACAAATTACTGAATGAGCTCATAAGAAAGGTCTGGTGTGTTTATGTGCGTGGGTGTGTGTGTGTGTGTGTGTGTTGACTCACGTTGGCCAGCCTTCTCCTGTGGACACGGTGAAGAGGGTAAGGAAGGCCCACAGCACATTATCGTAGTGGAAATCATACTTCTTCCACAATCTGGGCTGGGCTGAAACCTCATCTTTATCATAGTCCAGAAACTGCCCCCTGACAAACACACATAAAGGAAATAACAGTGTAAGTAATATTTTATCATTATTTATTCCTTTTTAAACTCATTTTGATTTGAATTCCTTGCTTGGTTTTTGTTAACCCATTAACGTCCAAGAACTGAATACAGTTTATTAACAAGTTCACGGATTTTGAGATGGCAAAATATTATTAAATAGTAAACTACAATGATCTATTTTAGTCACCACTCATAATGAAAAATAAGCAGCAAGATTTGGTCACAGCTTCTGAATATGAGACCTTATAGACAGTTCTTTTAAGTTTTAAGTTTATTCTCAGTGCTGCATAGCTTCGCAATTATTGTAGACACCTCAGTTTTTCAATGAAATTTCTTAAATCCTGCAAATCTATAGAATATTAGCACCAAATTAAACTAATTTCTTACAAAACTTGCTTTATATTAATTTATATTAGAGATTCCAACTTATGACATGGTGTATTCCAATAAAATAATATGATAATATACCTATATATGATATGATATGTATGTATGTACGTATGTATGTATTATTATTATTAGTAGTAGTAGTAGTAGCAGTAGTATTAGTATAAGTATTAGTATTAGCAGTAATATGTATGTATGTATTATTATCTACCTCCAGAAGCTTTAATCTTGTCTAGTGAATATCAGACTGCCCTCTCTAAACTATATTTAATTACTGTCTCCTTGAAGCTCTGACTCTGAGTTGAGGTCAGTACCACTGTGTGTCTACAGGGGGCACTGCAGGTGTGGGCTGAGAGAGGCCTGTACATCAAGAGCTGCCTGTGGTGTCTGACTCTACCTGCAGTCCTTCTGCAGTCCTTTGGACTCGTCTGTGCAGTAGAAGAACTTGCCCTTAAAGAGTTGCACAGCAATAACGGCAAAGATGAACATGAAGAGGATGTAGACGATAAGGATGTTCAATACATTCTTCAGGGAATTTACCACACAGTCGAAGACAGCCTGAGGAAAACACACACACACACACACACACACACACACACACACACACACACACACACACTCCAATGGCTATAATGCATAATGCATCTGACAGCTGATTCAGTTATTCACAAAAAGAGACCTCGGAAATAATTCCATTAGAGACAGAGGAAAAGGTCTGCTCACCTTCAGCTTTGGTAATCGTTTGATGGTCTTCAGTGGCCGCAGGACTCGTAACACTCTTAGAGATTTGATGGTGCTAATGTCTTTGCCTTTGGTCCCTCTACAAAATGCAAGAGAATGTCAGTGAGCTTAATTACGTACTAAGTTTCGCACTCAAGGTACGCCATGGAGGCACAGCTAATAGAACTAAGCTCTTTCTAGACAGGACAGTAGAGTAGAATTAATCAGAAAACACGATGAGCAGAGTCAAAGCTATGTATGAACTATGATATTCTATTAAAAAAGGAATTGCTTATGCCAGCTACCATCAAATGGTGTAATTCAAATCAACCAGTATAAACCTGAAAACCTTCTAATAGATTCTCCCAGGCTAAAGCACTGCAGCGTTAGTCTATTACCTATTCAGCTGTATATCCCACCCAACCAGCATTGGATTAGTAGCACAAAAGCACATGACTTCACTCTTAATACATGTCATGTAATCCTTCATTACATGAGCCAGCAGAGTTTGGAAAGAATCATCTGCATGCAAGCAAAGCAGTTATCAGTTCATGGATCCTACCTGCAGTGTTAGTTCAAACCTAAACCTCGCGACACAATATTCAGACATGCAGAAATAACAAACATGGTAAGTCAAACACACGGCTGTGCATCAGATTTCTAAAGAATAAACCACAACCAATGATAGAAAAGAAACTCCACCCAAAGGGAGCTGTTTCTTTGTGGGGAACCAGTGCTGTTTTGTATAAAAGCTCAGACATCACTGACTGCATTCAGTAGCACTTTCTTAAAGGGGATTCCAGTGATTTTTCAGTCACGGTTTAGTCAGAGTGGTTGGAAGTGAAGTGGTGCATTATAGAAAAGCATGCCCACCTTGTTCAGTGGTCGTGATAGGAACCGGGGTTTATATTTATATAGTGCAAATGTAAAAATATATTCTATAATTTCGCATAATGTAACAATCCAAATAACCAGTGAGCCTATGATTACATTTTCTGCTACGTAATAATGGCAAAATAATTAAAAAGTGCTCTCTGTGGACTAGTTTTGCATAGCCTCCCTCTCAGCCACTAATACACTGAAAATGTATTATGTCTTGGGCATCTTCATAACCACCTCTTGTAATGTATTTCTGTAATCTCTGCATCTGTGTGGACAGCAAAGAAAGAATTTCATTGTACAGAGAAATGCGCTTTCTACTGTTCATACGACAATAAACGTTTCAAATCTTGAATCTAAAAGCATTAAACAGATGTGTCTGATTCCATTAACCATTACTGTGATCAATTTCGACTCGGAACGTTTCGTTAGAACGGAGCCCTTCACATCCAGCCACTCTGAGTGACACTGTTTGCATTGACTAAATCATGCAACTTTGAAAAATCGGTGAAACTTCCCCTCAAAGCATTTGGAGCAAATCAAAAACATAAATAAAAAAAAAGAAAAGTTTTGATGGGATTTCTAGAAGAGCGAGAATGCCAGACCGCAGTGCAATCTGCTATCTGCATTGAAGCCAAGCAGCCCCGTTTACAAAACCCAGCCATTTCATCATTTCATACGTTTACTCAATGCAAAGCACCGCCTATGGCTGAATGTTCAACGTACAAATAAAGAAATCATGGGCAGACACACTGTATACCCCAGAGCAAAAGTCCTGCATGCAAAAAACTCAATAAAATTCATCAATACCTCTAAATGATTAAATAATTAAATCTTGTGGCACTGATAAGTACGCATTAAAATTCGACATTCAGTGCATAGGTTTCTGGGGTGGGATTTCTGTTAGTATACAGTGATGAGGAATCCTAACATGATGCCAACCAGCTGTTGCTGCATTATTAGTTGTTTTGCTTTTCCAGATCTGGCACAACCCGCGGGACAAATCTTTCTTCGGCGTACATTATCTTAACGATGCATAGCTTTAGACTAAAGCTCAGAGCAGAGTATTTTAAAAGACTATTGGGTTGTGCAGGTACCGTTTAGGTCTTCCAATGCAGCAATGGAACAGAAAACAACAACACATCACATCTCATTCAACCACTGTCACTCCGCAATTAGGAAAAAAAATCATACTGTGCACGAAGGACACTGAGAGAGGACTCAAATCAAAGCAACTTTATCAACATGTACTATACCCTACCTATAGCTTAAAGAACAGTGGACCGAATATCACACTAAAATAGGGGAAAAATATAGAATGGGCAGTCAGTCTCTCTTTCACTTATTTATCTTGCACCACAAGCTCTAGTAATCCTCAGAGAAAATGTTCACAATGCTACATTATAACATATTTCAAAACAAAAACGAATGCCTTAAAATGTGCCTAATTCTAATTTTCAGTTTATTACAGCATCCAACAATATGAAACAGTATACATTAGACTCCAGCACACTAGAGATTTGATGAATTTGAACAGATGACCATTCAGACTGGTTTCTTAGCAGCATGCAAACACTAAACAAAGTTCATAGTATCCAGATGTAATGCTTTAGTCATGTTACCCTGGCACTAGCCAGGATTAGGGCTCTTACAATTACTCGACTAAAAAATAAAACTTATTCACATTGTAATTTCCGATGAACCAGCTTAGTGCTTGCTTTGCAGTTTGACTAATTAACATGGGTCACTATAAAGGCATGCTTAGTAGTCTGAACATTCTCCATGAGGGTGGCTCAAATCCCTTTTGTGTGAATCATTTAACTCAATGATTAAATGTTTTATTTAATGTTTGCTTTCATAAATGACATCTACGATTATTCAAAACTTGCTAGATTACTTGACTACTAATATAACCAATAGTAATAAGCCTAGCCTATATCCATTCGATTACAGTCTTCACAGAAGTGATTGATATAAATGGTATGTGAAATAATAATACAAGGTATTATTATATCACATACTACTTATATCAACCACTTCTGTGAAGACTGTAATCAACTGGATATAGTTCAGAAAAGGCCTGCACATTGATCAAAAGGTAAATACAGAAAAACAGTGCAAACATAAAGATCTCACTGTTATGTCTCGCCTGCGACCACTGGGAGGCGCTGGGGAATTAGTTAATGTTGGGGTCTTTTATTTTGGCATCCCGAGTACACCAGGCCGGAGGATTGTTTCCAGCTGCGGGTGTACTCAGGATTAAGTGTCTCTGTTCTGTTATTGGTTGTAGTAGTTTTACGTTGTGTATTTAAGTTCAAGTTATGTGGACCTTAGTTGTCGGTCCACCGTCAACCTAACCGTCACCTTACCATTGCCGTGGCCTTTGCGTCGGCTTTGTATGTTCTAGTGTGCCTTTTGTTTTGGAAGTAAAGTTAGTTTGGCCCACGAGCCACTTTGTTTTCTCTTTTGAGACGTGAAAACAAAGTGGAGACGTGACACTCACTTAATTACGTTTCAACTTTTTTGATTGGTGTGCAGGTCTTCTCTATCCTTAGTGTGATTCTTTATGCGGTACACACAATCATAAAAAGAAATTTAACCCCCATTATCCTTCTAAAATGGCAACATTTACTGGGTTTCATGTCCACCCCCCAATGCAGCCTTTTCTGTGATACCAAACAGCGAAGACATCACAAGCTATCCATGACTTGCTCTACTTGCTCTCCCTGGCGATTGTCCCTGAAACGGGCGCTAGACTTAACAGCACGGTCACACACACATCATGGCGGGGTTACTCCCCTGGTCTAGGGCGCTATACTGGCATGCACTGTCCCCATGCTCTCTGATGCACATTAGTCTAGCATGCTTTCACTGGGACGTCCGGGGCCTGGTCGAACCTAAACCACAGCACACGACTCACAGTAAATATCTAACAAATCACACTACACTGGTCTTTCTCACAGCTTTCACACAACCCCCTATTTTCTCTCGAGGTGTTCTTATTCATTAATCCTGTATTCCAACGTTTGTGTTAAAAGCTATCAGAAGGACCAGTGCAGAGACCCCTCCTCTTACACAGAGTCGATTAAGGGATGCCGTCCCTTAACTCCAGAGAAACAAGGATGGAACAGGGAGTTAGAAGGGTTGGGAAAAAAATGAGAAAAGAGAAATGCAGGGGGTTTCCCACCTGTTTACATTTTGATGCAATCTAATGAATGAACAAAACACACAAGTCAAAATGTTACGTATGCTCACAACATCATCAACCAAATGACTAGACTAGGAGACATAAGACACATCAGCCTCTCAACGGACTTCACACTTGTATTTGAATATATGAGAAGGAATTTTTTGGTAGAAGTTCTAAAAGTGGGTAATTAGCCTTACAGGAACAGATCACTAATTTTATTCTTGCTTGAATAAAAACACGTAATGACTTTAAGGTTGCTTTTTTAGTTCTACAAAAGAGCTATGAGGATTATATAATAATATAAAAAAGTAATACAATAAATGAGGGTTCTGGGTGGCATAGACCTCTATTACTATTGAGCTTAGCCTCATAGCTACAGTTTTAAAATAAAGAAGCAGATTCCAGACATTGCCTCAGCCAATCAACCATGTTTGGCATTAAAGGAAAAACTTTTTTTTTAGTGAACTGTTCCTTTAAAGGTCTCCCATCCTACACTATGTCTATATCCCAAAAGGTCCACTAATTACTTCCATATAGGTTTTCTGAGAAAGCACTCTTGATCCATTTTTACATAACCAATGTTCAATCTGTCTTTAATGTGTAAATGTTTTCTGTTCTGATTAACTGCCCTCTAATTATGCCTGATTTGAAAAGTGGTTTCTGCTGAAACATTCATGTATGTGAGTTTAATAGGTAGATGTGTGTACAGATATGTAAAACTATAAGTAGTATATGTTTGCATGACAGGACAAAAACAATTCATTCAAACATTTTTGTTGCTTGTTCATATACGAACTGTAGGGACTTTAACAATGTCTACATGCAACTTAAACATACAACTCAAATGTGAGGACAATTCCCTTTTACATGACAAGAGCCCTTTAAGCTAGAGCACGGATTGCTAACAGTACAGGGCATCTTCACTTTAATGTTGGGAATGCTGAAGGCAAAAACAAAAAGGCAAGAAGTTTCGAGGCAATGTTGCAAAGATCGCCAGAAGGAAAAGGGAAGTGGTGTTTGTTTCTTTTGTAACAGTGACAGTATCTTTTGCTCATGCTATAACAACCAGGGATGAAAGGGTTAGGAACACATCTGAAGGTTGCTGTAACAACTGCAGCTATCCTTGTTGAAAGGAACCTCACAAACACGGTCGAGAAAAGAGAACCACGGTAAAACACACCGGAGCTGTTCACTGAAAAATCCAATTCATACAGTCCCTCAATTGTTCCTTTGAGTATAGATGCCACCGCCAACGAGGCACACCCTCACATTCCAGCTGCATAATTACTGCAGTAAATGGCTCCAGCCCTCTGGAGGCTTGATGAGTTTGCTGGAAAACAAATTACCATGTTTCAGTCCAATTAACCCAAAACCCAAAAGTTGCTGACGACTCAGACTCAGAGTAACATGAGTCGTATGAATTGGATTTTTTGGTTTTCTTGGCATAACTTGACATGTTATGCAATTCGATTCCACAGAAGCTTTAATGGAAGTGATCACATGAGCCCAAAGACCAGTAGAGAACATTCCCTCAGTGAACACGCGGTGACATGCACTGGCGTTTAGACGGAGGCATTCTCATTCGTCCTCATGCCTAGAGATGCTGGAGATGGAAGAAGACTGAAGAATGGCAGAATGAAGAGTGGTAAGGAGCCAGACTGACCCTATTATACAACATGATTGGACTGATCAAATTCACTGGCAGTCGCATGCACTGATCTGAACCACATGTGGTCACGAGGACTCTTCCTTTGGCTGTTCAGGCTCAGATTGTTTTAAGATTGTAAGGAAAGACAAGACAAAAAAGGCTGGTCTTTCATAAGGATGTATTTTTAACCCATAGAAGCCAAAGTTACCAGCGCATGGTTTAATATTAAAGGTCTAGTTTGGCAAAAAAAATACAATTGACACCATTTTCAATCTACCTAAAAATGAAACACACTTCATCTTCAACCACCTACAGGGTCCTTAGACTACAGGGTCTGCATTCACAAACCACCTCAGGAGTACGAATACTGATATGTAATCAGTTTCTAAGACAAAGAGCTGCTTAAATATGCAGAAATTTGATTCACATGCAGATCTGTGCCACCTAGTGTTTTTATAATATACTTTTAAAGATTATGATTATTGACTTCTAGTATTTGCAACATTAGTCTTGCAACTTTGGTGTTAAAATGTGGACCTGCTTTGGCCCATCGACCACATTTACAGAACATTGCCAAGCAGAATATTGTGTACATTGAGTTTTTGCCAAACTAGTCCTTTAAATATTTCTCACACAGAAACAAAGAACCTCTGTTGAAAATGTGGATTCAAATCTTTCAATCAACACACCAGTAAAGTAAAAACACTAACCTTTAATGGATTCAAATGATGCTAAAATATCATCTTTTGAATATGATCAGTTAGTGTTGTGCAACGGTGAGTCTTGTTGTGATACTGAAGGTAAATTAAGTCACTTATGATACAGGCAAGTATGAGGAAAGCTGAACAGTACTGCAAAATGAAAGTATTAACTCGACCATTAAGGGTTAATGACAGAGACGTCAGACGAGCAAATGATCAAATGAGAGAGGTGTAGATTGAGTGTGGCAGTGTTATGAAGAGACTGCAGGGGCTTCATCTCCGGCCTATGAACAGGCATAGAGCCATCAGACTTACACAGAGACAGGCAAGAGTACAGACAGGGATATGAAGTGGCAGAGAGAGACAGGGAGAGAGAGAGAGAGAGAGAGAGAGAGAGAGGGAGTTAAGGCATTACCCCATGAAGCTCCTTCACGTGGTTCCAGTGGGAGAGAAAAAGAGGGAGAGTGAAGAGTAAGCGAGAGAAGAAAAGGGCGCTCACACTGTGCACACCACATTTCTGACAGGACATCACAGCAATAACACAGAGAGAGAGAGACAGGAAGAGAGAGAGACTACAGTTCAGAGTAAAAAAAAAAACCAAGCTAGTCAACTCAGATTCCGTCTACAGTAGAGTGTCCTGACTGGGGGTGTCAAATGACCTTTCAGCGATTCAATTTAATAATGTTTCTTCACTCAATGAGTCATGAAATCTCGAATTTCACCACAATTTGACTCAATTTGCTCAATACACACCGGAGAACAAACTGGAAAAATGTCTACACACATATATATATTCTGTATATATGACATAAGGACTTAATTGTGAGGTCAAGTTTCAGTTCAATATTCAATAACAAACTATATCTCAAAAACTGCAAGGATTTACAAGGGACATCAGAATAAAAGCTCAGCTATTTTAATTTTTATATGAGCACATGCATAAGCCCTTCCCAACCACTTTGCTCTAATAGGATGCATCCGTTTCACTGATGTACCACTGGGTAGTTTTGACCAGTGACAGTTGAAGGCTGTTAAACTGCTTCAGATGCACATTTTGAAAATGTATTGATACTGAATACTGTGTAGTGTAAAGGATATACAGCAGAATTGGTGATGTTTTGGCCATTTTTCAGAGAATATGAATGATAACACGATAACCTTTCTTTCACTCGTGGTTAGTGGTTGGGTGAAGCCATTTATTATCAAACAATTGTGTTTGCCTTTTTTCCA
>JBBPDC010000039.1:4163122-4187989 GCA_037974485.1 Hemigrammopetersius urotaenia
ACACACACACACACACACACACATACACACACACACACACACACACACATACACACACACACGCATACACACAAACATACATACACACACACACACACACACACACACACACACACCCTAATGAAGAACCAAAGGGAGGCTAAACTGTGTTCTTGTAATCAAACTGGGGCAATTGACCTCTGAGAGGCGGATGGTGAAAGAAGCAGAACAGCAGGAGTTGGCAAAATTCTTGCTCTGCGCTTTTCTGCAGCGCTCGGCAGCCTGGTTGATGAATGGGAGGAATTTAGCACACATCAAACGTCCAACTGGGGAACTGTACAATTATGGTAAACAAAGAGACACTCCTCTGGCTGTAGGACACGATGCATAACGCTGCACAGCTCTATCTGTGATGCAACAGGAGAATCTCTATTCACCTGAGAATCCCTCTGTAGAAATAAAACCTACTGAAATCACTCCACAACGTTTAGATTCCCACCATGATGACATATGAGCTTCTTTGATGAGACTAGAGAAAAATTCATCAATGTTCTACTTACGAGAACGCGAACGCCACCAGAGCTCCACTGACCACAATGAAGTCCAGGATGTTCCACAGGTCTCTGAAGTATGAGCCAGGGTGCAACAGCAAGCCCAGATCCACCATCTTTGGAAGCAGGGAGAAGAAGGAGCTCACAGCAGGTTACATGTAAGAACACTGAATTGTTACTAAACTTACATCCTTAGTGATTCTC
Organism: Hemigrammopetersius urotaenia; assembly: GCA_037974485.1. NCBI lineage: Eukaryota > Metazoa > Chordata > Actinopteri > Characiformes > Alestidae > Hemigrammopetersius > Hemigrammopetersius urotaenia. The sequence goes on from JBBPDC010000039.1 coordinate 4,163,857, forward strand.
ACTTCTCCTTTCTGAATAATGAACGTTATGCCATCGGCTTTGACCTGTAATTAATTCATGAATCTGGGTGAGGGAGAAGGATGGCAACCTAAAAACTCTGTCGCTGAGGGGAAAGTGACATCAGACAGTCACATCAGTGTCAAGCAAATATAGCTCAACACATTTATAAACAGCTCCAGTGCAATCACATTAATAGCCACCTGTCTCTAAGGCTGCCCGAAAACCGTAATTAGGTCAGAACTTACCTTAATCACCATTTCAAATGTGAACACACCAGTGAAGACGTAGTCCAAATACTTCAGCACCTTTTAAAAAAGCAATAGTTTAAATATCCATTGAGGGAGACATTAAAATGGCTGTTAAAAAGAGGTGGCATGAAGACGTGCACTATTGTTCAAAACCATGTTGGTCACAGAGAAATGTAAAATCTATATACAGTCATAAGCAAAAGTTGGATCACTCCCAGTCAAATTTGTTGGTATTCCAAGAGAAACGAGTCAAGAAAAAAAAAATTGTCATGCAGGAGTGCCAAAGATTTGACTGTATGTTGCAAATAATTAGCTGAATGCTGTGGATATATTAAGCAATGTTAGTAACGAATAATGTTATAATAACACACAGGCGAGATGACTTCACATTAAAGTGCTGGAAGTAGACAACTACAGTATTCAGTTTATCACTGAATTATATACTGTAGGTCTAAAGATTATTGAAATATTAAATATTATATATATTAAATATGATGTTCTAAACTGTATGTCTTTGCTGAATAAAATGTAAATTCTAAACCTGGGAGTGTACCTGACTCAAATCTCAACAACAAGGTGCAGGAGATGTGTAATGAGGTCGTGCCATTTAATATAAGGCACAAAAATAAGATCAACTCACATTATTGCGCGGGGCGTTGGCCTGGACCGGGTCTTCTGCAGCCAGAGCAATGCTACTCATGGCTATTACCACCAGGATACACATCTCAAAGTAGCGCAGACTGACTATGTAGTGACACAGACGCCTCACTCTGCACACACGCGCGCACACACACACACACACACACACACATTAAGAGAACATGATGGAATAAAATAGGAATTGGGGCCGCATTGTGTACATTATACCGTTGTACCATAACTATCAGCCACAGTAATGAACAGCCATTTTTTGTTGTTTCAGAGTATGTCTGCAGTTTTGTGTGTATATTGATGACTGGGAGCAAGCAGAGACTGGACTGGACTGGACAGAATCTAGACCCAAAGCAAAGAGCTTTATGTACACTATATGGACAAAAGTATTGGGACACCTGACCATTACATTTACATTACACAATCAAGCCCTTTAATGACATTGGATTCAATTACATAGATTTTTAAATGGAGCTGGTCACAAGATTTTGAAGTCTTTCTGTGGGAATTTGTGCCCATTCATACTGCAGCATTTATGAGATCAGGCACTGATGTTGAACGAGAAGGCCTAGCTTGCTTTGGGGCACAGTCATGTTGGAATAGAAAAGGTTCTTCCCTAAACTGTGCCCACAAAGTTGAAAGCATTGTGTTGTCCAGAATGTCTTGATATGCTGAAGCATTAAGATTAAGCCCTTCACTTTAAGCCCTTCAAGTTATGAGCCCAGCCCAACCCCTGAAAAACAGGTAAGTGCCAATAGTTTTGTCCATATAGTGTAAGTCAGCCCTTGACCTCAACAGCCAACATTTTTTTGTCCTTTGAAAGGTGACCTCTTACTTCAAAATATCCTTAAATGAAAAATAACAATTTAATTGTTCCTGAAAGGGTGGGTTGCTCATTTTTTCTATGTATTCCCTTTTTCTCCTGATAACATATGAATAACAAAACTGTCAGACAGGTCAAACTTACAGTCTTCCTTGGCTTTAAAATGTGCATGAAAGTCTCGGTACAGTGCCGTAGGCTAGCTTTGCATGACTGGAAAAAACAATAGGCCTATGTTTTGTTGACATTTGCACACATACAACCCCCACCCCACCACCCCCCCTCCCCCCCCCACACACACACACACACACACACACTCACGGGTTAGTCGGACTGAAAATGAACATGGAGCTGTAGGGCAGGATGGGCCGAGGGCTGCTTTGGGTCACTTCCTCCAGGTTCTTCTCAGTCATGGGTACAGTCTCACTGTCAATACTGTTCACTGAGACACAGAGAGACAACTTACAGTTAGATTAGTGCTGCTCAGACACATTTACAGACTCATGGAACCACTGAATGCTGCAGATTCTATTCTATTAAATATGTTGGTCATTAAGTAATATCACAATAACTTTCATTTTTTGTTTGTTTGTTTTAACCCTTTATACTCCAGAATCTTCTAAAACTCGCTTTTGGATTCCTGACACTTTTCAGAGTACAAATGGTTTGAACAAAATGTTTCCTTACAAACCAGGGGAATTGTCAAAGTGGTGGATTTAACCCTAATGGTATCTCCTAAATATTAAAACTAACTAAAAATCAGTCCACTGTTCTGAGACCAGATTGGAATGGAAAATAGGCCCCGGAAAAGCCGTTGTAGTTATAAGGCAGAAAAACATAATAAACATAGGATTGTGTCCACTGTAAAGGACAACAGTGATAAAAGTGCTAATAACCCAAGACCATAATCAATTTGATCAAAAAAAAATTCTGTATCACTCGTCTGTTGCTTTCAAGGACAACAAAACATGTATAGAACATCCTCTGGATAGTTTAGCTGTGATAGTCCTGAAAACACGTTTTCTTCTTGGTTTTAAAGGGGAACATCTTGCATTTGGTGCACCTCATGCATGTCTTGCCATTGCAGTCCTTGTTCCCAGCATGCAAACCCATCACATGACACATCACTGGAAAGCCCAGGATGTCCACTACAGAATACTATAGGGCTTGATGGGGTATCTCCAAATACTTAAGGAAGATACAGGTGAACAAAATGTCCACTATAAAGGACATAAATGAATGGGCTGGGTCTCAGGAGGATATATTTAAAGTTTCTCCCTCAGATTTGGTCAGAGTAGCTGACGGACTGATATTAACTGGAAAATAGAAAACCTGATCATCTCATGTGACCAGTATCTTTGTAGTCCATTTGTAATACATTTAGTCTTGGTAGTCAAAGGTATCTCTGTTCAGCCAGACTAAAATCTGATCACTAAGAGTGAGTAATATGCAAATCAGCTCATACACAGCAACCAATCAAAAGTGCTGCAATTTATGTTTGTTTGCTATTATTGGACTCACAAGGAACACACATTTCATGAGCACAGCTTCTGTCAGACTCCTCAGTCTCCATATCTGTTAATGCTCCTTAGAGTGCCATGAGTCAAAAGCATGAATAAGTAATGAGTCATAATAAACTGCAGACATGACATTAGAATGGCCTGCATATACAGCATTTATCATTCAAATTGTGAACTAATCACTAAGTTGTTTCAGTGTTGATTTTACTTATTTCTATCAACTGAATTATCAACTTTGGCTGGATAAAGAGCAGAATTATATGCAGCACTTACTGGGAATGAGCGTGGTCTCTCCAGGTGGAGAGGTGATGGTGACTGGTATGTGGACTCCCAGACCCCCTGTGCGGCTGACGTTTCGCTGGTTGTCTGAATCCTCTGGTTTCTCCAAACCCCACCTGCTCCCCACCACAGGCTGCTGGGGCGTGTCTGCCACATATTCTTCACCCGTTTCTGTATTTCTACAGCAGAAATTTAAATTTATATTGTTATATTGTGTTGCATTGACTCCACTTTCACAATACTACTGCTTAGATTAATGGGTCCACAACTTAACAACTTAACAATCCAGTATCTCCTCTCCTGTGCATCCCGTGTCTTGCTTCTTACATGCACACACACACGGGCATATTGCCATATCCTTATATTTTACTCCCTAATCAAACATTCATGATGCAATGACACAAAACAACAAGTTTAATGAATAATACATGCTACAAATATGGTATGAGATGCTTGTAAGACCTATCAAAATGTCACCTGGTCCAATAACATTATCTGCTAAACATGAAACAGTGTTTCAACAGGAAGCTGCATTGTGCCAGTCACTAAACGCTAACCATAATAGGCTACAAACTAACACAGTCAAACCTCAATACTGAAAAAGTGAAGAAACTATTGTTTGTTTATACAGAACAGAGAGCAGAAAATAATTACTTCATGTACAAAAAAACTAATACATGAACTTTCTCCTGAAAACACAAAGCTCATTGTGGCATTATGAACACTTTTACTCTATGAAAAAATGCTAGATCTGATTAGCCACCTGTGCTTCCAACAACAAAGTACCTGGTTCATAAGCACAAAGGCTTCACAAGTGCAAAAGAGATGTGGCCAGTCCAGGTGAGTGAAATTAATCCATGGAAAAAAGGATGCAAAGCTCAGCTACGTAGTCAGCACTCCCCCTAAAACACTCAGGCATGCTCTCCTAAATGCCAAAGGACATTTCTGATTCTCACTGTGAATAAACTACTCTTAAACAATTTACTGTTCTTAATCCATCCCCACTTCACTGAAAGTATTTGGATTGCTGCATGTTACCTGTGTCCTGGAGACTTTCCCTCCTCCCTCTCCCCATTCTCCCTCTGCTCCTCGCCCTCCAGCGTGGACTGGGCCTTGCTGGTTCTCTGCCGGTGCCTCCGTCTTCCTCCGTTCACTCCATCATCCCCACGCCTCTCTCCTCTCCCATCCCGTGTTCCTGAGCGGGACCCGTCTCTGTGATGCGAGCGCCTCTCGCTTCTCCCACCACTGCTCAGCACGCCGTTTCCCTCTCGGCTGGTTCTGTGCGAGTGGTGGTGTCTGTGTTCCCTCTCTCCACCCCCGCCACCCTTGCCATCCTCTGCTGAGCTCTGCTGGTGGTGGTGCCTGTGGCTGCGCTCCCCTTTCCCCTCCCTGCAGTGCGTGGCCTCGGGCTCCCTGCTGCTGCGGCTGTGGTGGACATGCCGACGGCCTTCCCGCGAGTTTCCTGTCATCTCTCCGTTCTCCTGTGTGTCCTCAGATGTCCGTTCGCGCCTCCGGTGGTGTTTTCGGGGTGGGTGCGACTGCAGAGGCTCCACTATGGCTGGGTCAGTAGGCTCTTGGGGTGTCCCAGCCTGGCCTTGCAGGTTCCTGGACTCGTCCCAGCAGCGCGGCTCCACCACAAGTGGTCTGTCCAGATGGGTGGTGAGGTCAGGGCGCAGGTGCTGGCTGGAGGCCAGTCGGGGACTGAGCTCCTCAGAGTAGAGTGCCTCGTTGCTGGCACGCATGTGTTTGCGGATCTGAGAGGTACGCTGTTCCCACACGGACATCATCTTCAGAGAACGCCTCTGTTCTTTGCTGGAAGAACGAAAAAATGAAAAGGGTTGGTACTTAAAAGGGGGAGGCAGGATTAGTGTGAGAGGGTTATTTTTCAATTAAAAAACATTTTGGAAGAATAAACAGACTTTCGTGACACAATTTTTCCATCCATGTCAAGACCACCTTTAACTCTCCTAGACTTAGCAAGTTAATGATTGGAATTAGATATTTCACTATGAATTGAATTAGTGAAGAAGTAAACAGAAAAAGTGCAGACTCAAACTTGCTGACATAAATGTAAATCATATGTAGAAGTAATTAGTTACATCACAAGTTATGCCATTACATTTAAATAATGCATATCAGAAGTCCAGCTAAATGATAATAACTTGGAGGTATGCATTCCCTAGACTGTAAGACCAGTGTACATGTAATGTGATCAATGCCTTAACCCTAATTAGTGCATTGACAGAACCATTCTTGTTGTATTTAAAAGGTACTAAAAGCATGTTTTTTATGAGTGTGTAAGACAGAGAAGGAGAAGGTGAGAAAAGAGGGTCTTTATGGATGTCCCATTACATAGGTCAGTCAACCATGACTGGACATGCTGCTTCCGGCCTGTTAATGCTTGTGAATTATGGCTAAACAAAGTTGAACCATGCATCCCAAACACAATATCAGATGCCTATGGACCATGACCTTTAAGGAGTGGGTACACATTACTAATAAAGCTTTTACATTGCTTGTTTGACTATAAACTGTAGCTGTCATTCATAATAGGTCTACAAAGGTCTATGAGTGTCTACCAGTTTCTGAAGACATTTGGAGAACTCTGAGATAGAGATCTGGTGAAAGTTAGATTTTTATTAAGGGGCGCTGCTTGTACTAGTGTGACATCAGAGACTGCATGCTACCTCCTAATTTTGGTCCATTCTTTTAAAAAACAAGGGAAGGTTTTTAACACTGTGGTAATAAAGACCTAATTTAGCAAGCCAAGTGCACTTAAATTAAAGACAGTTTTCTTTAAACTCTGTGTAGCCTGCTTTTCATGAGTGTTTAGCAGTAATCATAAACCTATAAATAAACACAATTAGGAAAACACCAGGAGAAAGTGGCTGCTTTGGTCCCTAGTTGGTGCCTCACTGCATGAATGAATAGCAACCAAGGGATTAACTTACCTTGGCTTACAAACTGAGAGAAAAAGTGCGATTTAACACATTTGAAACCTTGATAGAGGACAAAACATGGGATTTCAGATGCAGGAGAATGGAGGATGGACTCACATGTGTCCGGTATACATCAATGCACCAAACACGATGATGAGTAAGATGCTGGTGTACATGGCTCATAGATACACAATACGTTTTCAACAATGTAAGTAGGTCTCAAATGTGTCCTATGTAGCACCATTACCTCAAGTAGTGATGGGCAGGGGAGCAGACATAACTCCTAAAACACATACAGGGGCACACAGTCAAATACACAGACACACACGCAGTAGAACTTCTCACACCGACACATACAAAAGGTTCGAAGACAGAGACAGTTAACCAGGGAAATACAGAGCAGGATACAGACACACACACACACACACACACACACACACACAGACAGACAGACAACAGGACAGACAACAGGACAGACAGAGGACTGACAAAGGACAAATACAAAGCAACATAAAAGTTCCAAAAAAGAAAATGCCACTGAAACATACATCACAGAAATGAAAGCACACATCCAGGCTGCTCCTAATACACAGTCAATCATCTCTCTCTGGGTGAGCAGGGCTAATAAAGATCACACAGTCTTAAATGCTGCATCACTGTGACTATAATTAGAGGAAGGATTAAAAATTAGTTTAAAGGGGAAAGAGGGAAATAATTTGTAACACCCATCCAGACCAATAGGCTACAAGGTCTGCTGTGAGTAAATCTAGAGGCTCACCACCATAGACTTTAAAAGTTAATAGCTGTAAGCAAGGCAGTGTGTTTCTCTGTGTGTGTGTGTGTGTGTGTGTGTGTGTGTGTGTGTGTGTGTGTGTTAGTAAGTATGTGCCTGTGTCTGTATGTGTGTGTTTGTGTGTATAAAATAGAAAGAGAGAAAGAGAGAGAGGGAGAAAGAGTGTGTGTGTGTGTGTGTGTTTATGTGTGTGTGTGTGTGTGTGTGTGTGAGTGAGAGAAAGAGAGAGAGTATGTATATAAGTGTGTGTGTGGCAGGGGTGTGAGTGAGGGAGAGACAAAGTGAGAGTATGTAAATGCGTGTGTGTGTGTGTGTGTGTGTGTGTGTGTGTGTGTGTGTGTGTATGTGTGTGTGAGAGAGAGAGAGAGGGAGAAAGAGTATGTGTGTGTGTGTGTGTGTGTGTGTAATAGAGAGAGAGGCACACAGAGAGAAAGATAGAGAGAGAGGGAGTATGTGTGTGTATGTGTGTTCATGTTCGCAGATGGTGGGCACTCCAGGGCTTGGCTGGCAGAAGTGCTGACTCACTGGGCACCAGCACCAACAGCAGCAGCAGCAGCACCAGCAGCAGCAGCAGCAGCAGCTCTAGTAGTGACACTGATTCACATACAGACAGCTGGCTCAGAGAACACAGCACACTGCCAGTGATGGTGCTAGGCTAACAGTTAACCATGAACACACAGCCTTCCATCTAACATACCACTGTTAAACCTAACTACTAACACTTAATTGCCTTTCATGCATACACTGCTGCATTCAGTCATATTTAAATGAATAGTCTGGCAAAAGAAAAACAATTTAAATTGGACTACAAAACAACAACTACTACTTTTGTTTTAGCGGTCTATCTCTCTTGAGGCTACAGACATGAACGGTTTTTTTTAATTATTTTTGCACATGTCCAAGTCCACCTATTCCTAGATCTGCTTAAAGTATTTAAAGGGAAGATGCTGGTGCACTAAGTGTTTGCGGTGAATTACTGAAGTTATATTTGTAAATGTTATGTTGAAAATTTAAAGGCGTATGCACTGACATTTATTTCCCATTATGTTAGTGGGACAACAGATTGAGTATCCCTGCTTTTATCATTCTTGATACAGTTATGACACATTTACATCTATTAAAATGGGCAAATGCATCACACAGCATAAAGCAAACCTTAACCTACATTTCTGCCTGTTTTATCATGCAAAACTAAGAAGCAAGGTCTTCGCCAATCGACTGCATTTCAAGAAAGTGGAAACCTTTTAAAAATCAAATATTCCTTTAAGCACAGTTCTCTCACAGCTAAAGAAACAGTCAGGTTCAGTGTAGACTACCACACTACAAAGGCCCCTAACATGAGACCTATGAAGGGAAAGAGGTTAAGCAACAATTTCCAAAATGACTACATCATAGGATGGACAAGCAGAGTTTGAATATACTGTACATATGCAAAATTCATTATGAAGCACATTCAGAGTTCTGATTTGGTATACATTTAAAGTGGACGGAGATGGAGCGACATGGTGCGGTGGGTGTGTGGAATAAAGGAGGACAGGAAATGAAGGAGCAGGCTGTAGCAGAGTAAAGAAACTCACGGTGAATCAGAGCCGGAGTGGGAGGAGCTGTGTGACAGTGCACCTCCATTTGGCCTTATAAAACTGCATAAACCAAACCAAATTCAACAGAACAGAAACAAAAGATGGGAGGGGAAAGAAACAAGGGGGCGGGGTCTGAGACAGTGGAGCTATCAATCACACTGACTCTGGCTTCGCCCAGACAAAAGGTCAACTCAATGGGTATAACATTCTCAACTGAGTCATGTCAGATATCAACAGAAAGGTTTTACTATTGTTTACAAACACATTTATTTTTTTTTTACTCGACTTAATCATGATGCAGAAACTGACCGTTCGGAGCGGCCTCCACAAGAAGGAAAAATGCCTTGTAAATGAACAGGTCATTCAGTTCCGAACTGATACCAAATCAAGCAAAGAACGTTCAAAATGTAAATGTCATTGACATATTTTAAAAGCAACATTATCATTTCGCTAGAATAAACATCATTACAGCCAAATAAACTAGGCATAGTCAATAAATGGCAGCTATTTCACTACCAGATGCAGATTCAACCACTGAGCCTTTAAGAGCATTCAGTAAAGCTATGCAAATGTACAGTCCAATTTGACTGAATGAAGAAAAATTATAATTTTCTATGTCAAGGACAGATGCATTACAATATTATTACAATAAATGGAAACCGTGAGCTCGTATTACCAAGAACTGCATCATAGAAATACAGCTGAATGTCCTATATTGAGAACTGACTACTTGTCTAATATTCTCCTCGAGAGTCCTGCTGTCAAACACATCAGTCAGACTCATCAGTGGATACACTCTGTGCTGCCTAACCTGCACTCTGTCCATTCACTGGCTAAAATATGCATGCGGTTTCAGTGGGGACAGAACAGTTCAGAGAAATAACACCAACAACACACAAACATGAGCATACGAGTGCATATACACACACACACACACAGTGTCCACATACATATATATAGTGCACAGTCCACATACATACAAACGTACAGTATTTAAGAATACAGAACAAATGACATCCATACATTAAACAAACACAAACAATATAAGCATGTGCACCACTGAACGGAAAGAATATAGGGGAGAGCTGTAATTGGTGGGGTAAAGTAGAACTGGGGTTTATACAACCCTTCACTTACGCAGTGAGGGACAGGTTAGCGGCCGACATGGGGCTGACCTCCTTAACCTCTTTAGCCTTCTGGAGGGCCAGCTTCTTACTGATGGCTTCCTCCTGTTCCTCCTCATCCTAAAGAACAGAAAAAAAGACCATATGACCGTATTAAGGCGTGACCCATGTTTATTATAATCATCAGCCAATCAAGACAGTCCCAAAGTACAGTACCAATATGAACGTGTCATGCTGTGGAATCAGTACAAATGATTTTTAACAATGTGTTTATTTATTCATTAGTTGAAAAGTATCTGTCAGGGAAGTAATTGTGTTGTTTCCTTAAATAAAAAAAGAGAAATATAAAAACACAAAGCATTTGTTGTTTATGTTTTTTGTTCTTCTTTCTTCTTTTTTTCTTGACAAGAAGCTTGATTTACATAAAACCATCATGTGCATAAGCATTTATATCTTATAAGCATTTACTCTTATAAGCAATTTCCTCCAGGATCAATAAATTAATCTATTTATTGATTTATTTTTAACAAAACTCCTACTGCATAGATAAATGCATCACTTTTTAAAAAGGACTTTTTCTTCCTTTCTTTCTGCTTTTTTCGTAGTTTGATACTTTGTATTTTTTGCTAAAACGGTGAGAAAATAGTGACATTGCACAGGAACCTGTGATCCTTTCCAGAAGGTACAGTATTAGAGTGAAGCCTTCCAGTATGGCGCTCCATTACCTTGAGTTACTGCGCAAGACAAGCATCAGTCAGCGGTAAACAGCCTTCCCAGACAGTGTTATGAACCCAATAAAGGGCGACAGTGTATGTTAGGGAATGGAGATAGGATCGCTCCCTCTTCAACCCAGCAAACACAACATAGGGGGGAGATTCATGGCGTGCTTGCCCAGCAACAGATGGCCGGTCCAATGTGACAGGGAGCTGGAGGATATGCAGGTCTATGTGTATGTATGTGTGCACATGTGTGTATCAGTGTGTGTGTTACCTTGGTGAGTTCCTGTGCGTTGGCGAGGTTGTCAACAGCAATGGCCAAAAAGACATTGAGCAGAGTGTCTAATCAGACGCGTGTTAAAGCAATAAGACATAATCACATTTAGCACACAGTTGGCATCTGTACAAAGTCCTGTACAATTTTCTTTTCGGGGGTTATCTGAGTGTAGGATACAGTTTCCGAACAAAGTGAGGACGATGAAGTACACAGAAGAGAACATTCCGCCCTTCACCCCTCCCTGAGATTCAATCCCATGATACATCACTGCATTCCAGTCTTCTCCTGTCAGAATCTGCAACAACAAGTCAGATAAACGCTGATACCTGCAGGCCTCACCAGACTCGGACTGCCAACGAGAAATTGTCCGGAATCAGCTGAAATACCTGGAAGACTGTCAGGATGGCGGCTGGAAATGTGTCAAAGTTTGTAGTCGGGGTCTCCTCTTCAAAATTAAACCTAGAAGGCAGAACAGCCAAAATAGCCAGTCACTTTCATCTATGGTTCAGTATGGTGTGGAATGCAAGAAGCATCCCATCTTCTAGAATTAATCTAATTAGCGGTCTCTATTTGCCTCCACCTCTTAGCTCTGTGGTGGCTAAACGAGTGACTGAGGACACCCTTAGCTTCAACACCTGAATGTGAACTGCGGTCAAAACTACAGCAAGTTTGTCTGTATTTAAATTAGAGGTGGGCATAGATTAATTTTTTTAATCTAGATTAATCTCATTGTAATCTTGAGATTAATCTAGATTAAAATGCCGCCTCCCCCCCCCAAGTGTTTATAGTGTAATTATAGTGTATTATAGTGTATTTATAGTGTAAACCATAAATATGCCTCCAAATGTTCTCCGTTTGAACTCAGTTTAATACATTACCCTCAAAGAAAATGTAAATATAAACCCGAGGTTTAAATACGGAAAAGTCCGGAACGAGAGACAGAGAATAAGAGAGAGTGAGAGAGACAGAGAGAAAGAGAGAGAGAGAGAGAAAGAGAGAGAGAGATACAGAGAGAGCGAGAGAGAAAGAGACAGAGATACAGAGAGAGAGAGAGAGAGAGATGATCGCACGAACGAGAGAGAAACAGAGAAAGGGAGAGAGAGCGCGCGACAGAGAGCGACAGAGAGAGCGAGACAGGTTTAAAACGGGCGCGATCCGGAAAAGTCACGAACCAGAGAGAGAAAGAGAGAGAGGGAGACAGACAGAGAGAAAGAGAGTAAATCTGCGCTAAAATATCAAGGTGAAAGTCATCATAGCTTGTGTAGTATAGACCCAGCTCCCAACCCAACTTTGTGAATAGGTTAACGGCAAAAAGTTTTTTATCGCGCGATAAGAGTCCCGTTAACGGCCCAGGACTGATTTAAATATTTATTTTTATGTTTGTCGACTGATCATCTTTCAATTTATCTTTCAATTAGGATTATGATTAGACTTAAGATTTGTGTTCAGGTTAAAGTTAGGTTTAAGGTTAGATTTAATAGAATCTATTACATTCAGCTGCAGCAGATATGAAATCGAATATACATTTTTAAAAAGTTGTGCATAAAATAATTTACCTTTCCAAGAGGACTAAAATACAGCACATGTAACAGCCCAAACTATGGTATAAAGAAAAAAGTAAAGTTGGGGCATCTACACATGATTTTTACTGGTTTCCAGCTTATGGAGGCAAACTTGAAAACATTTGTCAAAGGAATACCTAAGAGACGCATAATCGTTAATGACGAAACCGACCAAAAACAACCAGCTGGACTATCTGTCAAACCAGATACTTAAATAGTTTAAACAAATCAGTTTCCACTGTGAGCCTGAAGTCTTTTTGAGACACAAAGCTCAAGTCCAAGTCAAAGGTGTTCAAGTCGAGCCACACATCTTTCTTGATTTTGTTAAGTCAAGTCTTAAGTCCTTTAATTCGAACCTCAAGTCCGCACCTCTGAAATGTACAGCATGTTATTGTCAGTGATGATGATCTCTGCAGATGGACCCATCGTCACTGACGCCACTTCACTTAAACTCTTACCACACTGAACAGCCTTAATCCTTTTAGGCTAAGATTATGGCCTTCTGCCATTCAAGCCCAGTTTAATCCCTCAAATGTCTTACTACTCCTTAGCACAAAGGAAAACAAGCCTAGATTAGTAAGAGTCTAGACAATATACCTAGAGTTAAATAATGGTCAAATTTAACCTGTATTGCAAATATGACAGTATCTGCATGCCTCTGGCTACATACAGCACCGCAAAGCAAAGATATTCACACATACTCCACAATAAACCGTTTTCCTCTGTGTTGTTTATTCCGCGCATGCATAAAAAGCACAAATGAGCATTGTGACCTGATTCTGCAATTGCTCCTGGTATAAACATATAAATCCTTGTGCTACAATCCAATCTACCTCCCACCACCTTGCCTCCCTGCATTCTCCACCTATCTATAGGGACTTAATTACAAGGCTTTAGAAAGAGCTGTACAGGAGGGAAGAATTTCAGATTTTTTTTTATGATCCTCCAGGAAAAAAGATCATTCTCAGCGATGTTCTGCCTTTCTTTTTCAGTGTGTGAATGGAGGGAAGAAGATTAATGTGTTAGTCCATATTATTTTTATAAGATGTCTGAAGTCTTCTGCAAATATGAAAATGATTATGAATCCCATAAAATCTGAGCGAATTGACTGTTTGATCCGTAGGTTCTACTATTCCTATGTATCTTTGACGACGTGCTAAAAGAGACAGCGGAAAAGATGAAGCAGTACAGGTGGTACAGTTACAGTATACATTATGTCCATAGAAAAAGTTCTAAAGAAGCAGTTTTTTCAGAAACCAGATAACTGTAACCCATCTGTAGCTAGGTACAATTAAGAACACCTTCTATCCCATTTGTTAGTTAAAAGGCAATCTTAAGGTCAACCAATTGCAATATTATTTGGGGGTGGGCCCTTCTTAGCACAGCAGAGATACCAATATGCAGAGTGAGGGTTTTCATTGGTTAGGCCAAAATGTCACATTGCAACAACATACGCAGGGTGTTATATAGGAATCAGCCAATCACAACTTGATTTACAATGGGTGGGACCAATTCTGTGAGGCAAAGCATCACTCTAGTCCTTCTGGAGATCCTACATGTGTCCCTGACTGTGAATATAAGGAGCAGCGTAACCAGTGCCTTTCTGCCAGACAGAAAACAGTGACATGCAGGGACTCTCTAGGACTCTACATTAATGTTAAAATAGGTTTGCTACTAGTGTCAGATAAAACACAGAATGCCTTTTACAAGCTTCAGTTGTTTAATCTAGAATAACCAAATAAGTGCTGTGAGTTAACAATGCTAGCATCTTTATAGATGTGTATTTTTGACCATGTTTTGACCAAAACTGAAGACCTACCACTAATAGACACTGCCACTAGGGCATCAGCATGGTAGTCTGTGTTGGTCTGATGTCCTTATTTGATGTTGAAAGTGATATAAAAAAGGGGGTCATTATTTTTGATCCACTCCTTTGTTCATTTGGGAACCTCTGAGCTCAAAATGCATAAAATCAGAAACATTATTCTATTGAGCTAAGCTCTGCGTTGGAATCCGATTGAAAGTTCCCGTCCCACCACCAGGGAAGAACTTGAGTCCATGCCTCTCTTAGCCTCATTTCAATAACATTTGTGCAAACTATTTGTTTATGCAAAACTCAATCGTTATGTTGGATCGAATGACTGAATGTTTATGTGTTTAAACTGGTATTTACCTTGTGGCGAGAATGCAAACAGGCAACTCTTCCGTTACACAGGCCTATCAATTATTCATGGCACAGAGAAATAAAAACCCCAGCTTTTCCATTCCGACACTGGCATGTTTGTTAACATGAAGCGCGGGGAAATTAAATGGCAAGCCCAGGAGGAGTCAGTGTTGCTTTTGATGAAAGTGACTAGGGAGTGAGGGACTTTCTTTTCCCATGACAAGGGACAACAATAAAGATTTGCCGTTTTAAAGAGGAATTCCATTGTTTTAACCCTGGCTTTAACTGTAATCCCAGTCTAAATCCTAAACCTTAGCCTCACACTGGCCCTGAACCTAACCCTGGCCCTAACTGTACCCTCAATCCAAATTCTAAAGCTCATTCTTGCATTAAACCTAACCTCATTTTGTTGAGAATCAGTTCTTTTGACCATTTCTTAACAATGTGAACTGCTTATAAATGACATATTGAATGCTGCATTTCAGAGCAAAGTCCTTCTGCCTTTATTTATATCTTCTATCTATTATACCGCACATTCTCTAGCTGCATTTTTGCACAGGTAACTCTCAGCCGCTAGGATACAATAATAGTGTATTTGTTCAGCTATTGTCGACTGCACTAAATGTTTTTCTTGCACTCTCTTTATTTCTGTCTGTGGTCTTGTGGCTCTGTTCTCGTGTTGCTCCATGGTCTTGGAGGCACGTTGTTTAGCTTCACTGTGTATATGACAATAAGGCCTACTTGACTTGAAAAACTTGACTTGACTTGACTTGACCTACTTGACTTGAAAAACTTGACTTGACTTGAACAATTGAGAACTCATCTTTTAAAATTTGGGAATTAACATTTTTTGGGAACAGCACAGTTTACTCGCCAATTACCATCCAGACATACACAAACGTAGACACCGTTTGCAAACTTCCTAAAAGAAAAATGTACCACTCTAATACTTACTGCCCCCCAAAGAGTTGCATCCCCAGCAGAGCAAACACCACGATGAAGAGGAAGAGGAGGAAGAGCAGGCTGATGATGGACTTCATGGAGTTGAGCAGAGACACCACCAGGTTCCGTAAAGAGTTCCAATACCTATATACCCCCACACACACACACACACACACACACACACACACACACACACACACACACGCATGCACACTCAGAATGCTTTCAGGCAATCAATACAGCATTCTGAATAACTTTGTTTAAGAAACGGAATATGTCTGCAAAGGAATCTCAGAATACACCATAAATCATGAAACATCAGGGTATTAGAAAATGAGGGGAGACTCCCGATTGTGTTCATCCTGTGTGAAATATGATATAAATAGAAAGCCAGAAGCAGTTTTCTTACTTTGTAACCTTAAAGATTCTCAGCAGGCGCAGAGCTCGTAGAACACTGATGCCAAAAGAGGCACCAGGTTTAACTGCAGCCCAAATCACCTCAAAAATGCTGCCCACAATCACCTGCACAAGAGAGACAGAACAAACAGTTTCAAAGACTTTCTCATGGTGCTGAGTTATACAAATAAACACACTTACGCATATGTATATACGCCTTATTTTTTTCATATTATTCTGCAATTAGTATGAATTATTAATTGCAACACATACTTTATGTGCATTATTTATTACCAAGCCTACAAGACATTTAGGGTTAAGTAGTAAAGATATTTGGGGCAGCTGGTGGCCTAGTGGTTAGGGAGCTTCCCCTGCAATCAAAAGGTTGTGTGTTCAAATCCCAGCACTGCTAGCGGCGCCACTGAGGTACCCTTGACCAAGGTACCCTCACCACATAATCCACCCCGGGTGAGGTCACTTGGTGAATGGGTTAAATGCAGAGAAAGAATTTCACACTGTGTGCTGTGGTGTGTTCATGTGTGACTATAAGGGGCCACTTCACCTTCCACATGGTCAAGTGCTTATTCACAAAAAACAACCTGCAGCCACACCGGCTTATTGCAGATAAGATTGGACCTCAATCTAAGTTGATACCATATAGGAGGACACTCACCCCAAAGTCAAAGCAGTTGAAGGAGGAATGGAAGTAGTTTCTGGGCCCAAGGCCATACATCTTCAGACTCATCTCAGTCAAGAAGAGGCCCAGAAACACAAACTCCGCCAAATCTGCAACCACAGGATATACATCACAGTACTCATGAGTAATGAAAGTCATGATTGAACTTATTTGCTGGCGGTTTATACAGCACACTTCACACTTTGCAGTATCTTCAAAAAATTAGAAAAAATCAGATGAAAACAACGAGAAATGAAAACAGTGCCTTCTAGAGTAATTCGAACTTTTGGGAAAGCAAAATAATCAGCAAAAATGATCAAGCAAATGTAAATAACATGTAACCAATGTTAATGAATTGCTTTAATACAAAGACAGGTACCCTGCCCTGCAATAACTTCAAGCAATCCTTAATAAGGTAAATACCAGCTTGTGGCCAAGTGGTTAGGGCATTCCCCCTGCAATCAGAAGGCGTAGGTTTGTATCCCAAGAATGCTAGTGGCACCTCTGAGGTACCCTTGAGCAAGGTACCGTGCCCACAAACTGCTCCCTGGCTGCTGTGTTCCTGGCTGTTCACACTGTGTGCTGTAGTGTGTTCACTTATGACAAAAGTGGTCAGTTTCATTTAAAATTACTCAATTGACTTTTTGCTCTAATAAAGCTATGAAACATGTTAACATTGTACAAGTTTTAATAATTTTCAGTGAAAGAGAACCATTTGTTACAGCACAGCACACAGTGTGATCAGAGTCCTCTGTCCTCTGCATCCAACTCAGAATCCAGGGAGCAGAGTGTGGAGACTTCAGTGGTGCCACTAGCAGTCCTGGGATTCAAATCCACAACCTTCTGACCGAGGCAGCTCGCTAACCACTAAGCCACCAGCTGCCCAGATTAATCAGTTTAGAGTTTGATGTCTAATTAAATTTCACAACAATGGTATTCCTCCAGACGCTGAATCTAAACAGTGAATATGTATGAATAGAGAATTCAGAGCAAGGTTTGTTTGTTTGTTTCTGGGAATAATGAGTGCAGGAGGTCTTCGGTGAACTCACACAGTGCGTAGGTGAGCCAGTCTGGCTGTTCGTAGTGCACTATGGCCACACACAGTGTATTCAGGCCCACCAGGCACAGCACGGTCCAGTAGAAGCCCTGCGACTTCACCATGCGCCGGATGAAGAAACGGATTCGTTTCTCTTTCCTCCGGAAGTATGAAGAGCTCTCATTCTTGCTGCTCTTCACGCTGGCGCGGGCGAACGGAGAGCCCTGGGGTGCTAGAAGGGGTGGGGGTGAAGATGACACTGCCTTACAGATTTTTTGCTATTTTGCCCCCCCAAAAAAATCAAACATAGCAATAAAAATCAGTCATTCTGTTAACTTAACAAAAAAATTACTTTCCCATGACAAATGCATCATTTTCCCATTAATAAAATCTTCATCTTTCAGTTGCTTTTGGAAATATCTGTGATACTGTCATGTATGTCATTTCAATAAAAAAGAATTCTTGGCATGTGATAGTTTAGTCATAGTACTCTTAAGGAAACACCACCACTATCCATGACACCCACAAATGTGTCCTTTCACATTCAGTGTTCAGTATTGAGTGTAAATTGGCAGAGTACCTTAATACACAGGTTTTCTTTAGTTAATTCTTCTTGAGGACACGAAAGTACACCCAGCTCAGACCTAGTTCTCCTAACACACATTTTTAGTTTTTTTAGGATAACTGGTGGGTCTTAGTGTTAGAAAGAGTCCTAGCTTGTGAGCTAATGTGAGTCAAAAAAAACCTTTGACTTATTATTTCCTATTATTCTTGAGTAATCATAAGTTACCGTATGATACAATAAACATGAAAAAAATGCATTTGTGGATGGAGCACGGACAGGTCAAGACCACATTGCTCCTCCACCAGACAGCACTATTACTGCAACTGACAATTTTTCACACCATGAGCCCTTACTTATGCAAATGTACTGAGCATCCAGAGAAAGTTTTTTTCTTTTCAAAATTTTACATTTTGCTTTTTAAATTTTCCATGTGCTAAGTGACAAAGCCGCATGGACGAGGCTGAGTTCACTTCCCCATCTGCGTCCCAGCTTCTGTGCTATATTAAACTCTCAGTAATTCAAATTAAACTCAAATGTCAAGACAGAGTGTGAAAAAAAGGCAGAGGTGAAAAATCGGCCCATTAGCATCTCGTAACTCGCTCTGGGAGAGACGAGGAATAATCATTTCATGGGCTATTTTAATCTGGAAATTTGACACAAGTGAAGCCTCATAAACTGGCCAGCTCTTCATGAATTCTATCTCGCCCCTTCTACCTCATCCCCTTCCCCCGCCGAACTTCATCTATTGAAACTGCAACAAAACCCCAATAAATGACTTAAATTTTAGCTGCGTATCACCATGGGAACGTGGGTCTATATTAATCATTGTGTTAAATCAGCTGTACCATCCTGCAGAGTTCAAAGTGACATTGAAATGCCGATGAAAGGAAGAAGATAAAAATCCTATAGGAGACATTGCAATCCTGCTTGCAATACTGGAACAAAAACCTCTGGCCCTTTGCGGATAAGATTGGTTACCTCTGCATTAAGAGTCAGCCCTTTAAATCATGAGTTGCAACTTTAAAATTGCAAAATGCACAGTTATAGTCATGTAAAAAGTTTTCACCATTACTCATATTTTTGCTGATTTTCTAAGAGAAAAGCTGCTCATCCTCTACAGGGAGTAGAAGTACTTCAAAATGGCACATTGTGCAGAATTTTTGGGTTGAACTTATTAGAAAAAATAAACATTACACATGAATATTACTATTCTATAATATATTTGCTCTATTGTGCGCATGCCACATTTTTTATGGTAAATTCACCAAATAGAAAGTAACTGTGCATTAAAACGTGTTCTCAGTAGAAGACATGAATGTATGTTCATTTAGAGAATCAACAAATATGTAATTAGACAAGTGGTGCCCAAACTTTGAATATTACTGTATATGTTAACAATATGCAAATACCTAAGATGTAAACTTCCAAGACTTAATGCTGCACTTTCATTACAACTAAGCAAATTACTTGCTTCACCTTAAAATGTGAGCCAGCTGTCCAGAGGCTAGTTCTGTACTCAGACGAAACATGGGTGAGACAAGGCATAATTTTCCCTCTGATCTTCTTCACACTCAATTAGTAATGTTGTTTGAGTATGCACGGAGCACATTTTTCACTTTAATATTACTATGTATGCTAAATAAAAAGAATACATTCAAATGACATCATATAGTAAATATTGATTTTTATGTACAATATATCTATGCATTCCTTATAGAAACACAGTATTACATCAGAAACCTGGTTGGACTCAAACAGTCTTTCATTCAATCAGGAGCTGCTGATGGAGTTCCGCAAATCAAAACAATGGCTGGAGGAACCAAGGAGGAATCTAGAACCAAATCTGTGTTCCCCTCACCAGCTCACACAATATCAACTACAAAATAGATAAAAATGGCTTTAAACAATTTGCATAAATGTCTAAGATTCTTGCTTGGTACTGTATGGTAAAACACTGTTCTGATATTCAACAGCCTGATTGGTCACAGGCAAAAAATAGGATCTTCTTGGCCTAAAATAGAGAAAATCTCAACTATTCAAGAAAGTGTCAAGCTTTCATTGCCCGGTTCACTGCACTTTAATGCAAATGCAAACTTTGAGCCAAATTTCTAAGTCATTTCGATGCAAAATTTGACTTGAAATGCATCTAGGACTGTAGATTGTTCGACAGTTTCCATGAATGTGAATTGTTTGTAATGAGGTCTTCTAGAGCTTTGAGATCCAGTGCTGTGAGGCATGCACCTGATTCTTACCAACTGATGAGATGTCGGTGAAGTGGTCTTCACCTTCTTCTGCAGTGATGAGGTCATTTTTGCTCTTCTTGGATCGTTTCAGCACTGAAAGCAGAAGAAAGAACCTGAATAACTGAATAAACAGTGGCCTATATGAAAATAAAAACTGAGGTATTGAGGAATTCTCTGGCAATCATCTGTGCATGAGACACACACACACACACACATAAACACAGACACACTTAATGCAGTATGAGCTGAGTCATCAAACTGAAAGCACTTCAGTGCACGACCACTACTAACCTGATAAACACCGAACACTTCAGTTTCAAAACACACTAAGCACTTGATTTACAATGCATGATCATAGAACAAGACGTTCTAAAAGTAGAGCTAATCGTGAGCTGCAGCATTCTGGAAACAGATGCTGTAAGAAGCACTGTAATCAGTATAACAGTGTTGCAAAACAACAATTTGTTTGGAAGAGCCTTGGAGTTTAATGGTGGGTTACTACATTTGTAAAGACTTGTATGGCCTGGCCTAGACTGGATCATTTCTCTTGCATTCATTGTTGTGTTAAATACTGTGAGACTTATATCTACAAAATATGTGACCAGAATGCTTCAGGTGGTGAAAGTTCAACGCAATTAAACTTCACGTGTCAAATTATACCTTTTTATTGGCCTAAAAGATAATAAATAAATCTGAAGCTGGATTCCTGGACGCTTAAAAATCCTTAAGATTGACTTTATCAAAGGTTCTTAGTTTTGTTGTCAGTCACTTGAGCCATGACAACAATCAAACAAGCTTCTCGCTGCCAACATTTATGTAGATATATATATATATGTATATGTGTGTGTGTGTGTGTGTGTGTGTGTGTGTGTACACAGATGATATGATTGTGTTGATTCACAACATGATCCTAGTTGCATTTCACACAGTGTAAGGCCAGTTAAAGGTTTAAAAGGCCCATAACCTCATTTTTTATGAAATATGTACAAGTGTAAAAATCATTCAGTTGCTTCCCCAGTTTTTAAGATTCAAATGGTTAAAACATATTTTTGTGATGTCAAAAAACTGACATATGTAGCTTCCATTGAGCCTATAGCAGCTCGGCCTCGGCCATCTATTCTGAAGGTGTACTTTATTGCTTTTTGAATAAAGGTAGCTAATGAGATTAGAAACATTTTTATGTATCAGTCTAACAGACACACTACCAACACAGTATCTTTTATTATAAAAAGCTACTGAAACATCAAAAATGCAGGATATGGGCTCTTTAAGAGGGTTTAACTGATGGTTCTTCCCAAAATATTCCCACCTGGGTTGTTGCACTTCCTTTTGTACCAGGCACCGTCCAGGGGAGACTTATCCTCCGCGTTCCTGTCCTCCTCAGCAAGCATGACCTCCTCTGAAGCATAGATAAAAAAATGTAACACACAGGCACACGCACCAACGCAGCATGGAAACACATTCAGCGAGTGCATGCACGTTATGCGAGACCTGTTATTCAGTCAAGAGATTTTTTTTTCCCACTCGGTTGAGCAGACCTCCATCCGTGGGTTACGAGCTCCTGAAAACGCCCCCTTTACTCAGACCCAGGCAAGAGCCCACACACACACTGTCATTTTAATCTGCAAATTGCAGGCATTTAAGCACTAGGACAAGGATACATTTGGCAGGGAGCCATTCTATACGAAAGGCCAGGCAAGCAAAACTGGAGTCAGCTCTGAAGAGATAAATCATTTAGCTGAACCTACATGCCCTGGATTTGGAGCTTTTGCGATAAGTCGCTGTTGTGTGTACAGCTCTATTTTGCAGAAAGAATGTTTTCTGGTCATTTCTTGACAGTGAAAGAAACAGAAAATGGACTCAAGACTATCAAAAC
Source organism: Hemigrammopetersius urotaenia (assembly GCA_037974485.1). Taxonomy (NCBI): domain Eukaryota; kingdom Metazoa; phylum Chordata; class Actinopteri; order Characiformes; family Alestidae; genus Hemigrammopetersius; species Hemigrammopetersius urotaenia. The sequence goes on from JBBPDC010000039.1 coordinate 4,186,264, forward strand.
AGACTTTGAATGTAATTGTAATAGTGTTACACTTCAACGTAAATTGTAATCACACCCTTAAACATCAGTGTTGGTGTAGTTACTCAAAAAGTAATCAATTGCAAATTACTAATCAATTACGAGTTACTAATTACTACTGACAAAATGTAACAGGATAACATTACGTTTTGACAGTAGTAATAAAGTAGAATAGTATAGAAGAGAATACAATAGAATAGATTAAGAACTGAATTTTCTAATTATTACTGTCATCCAGATCCAAGGAGCATCCTTGGGATCTGGAAATATTTGGGCCGATAGTAATATAAATATACGTTAAATATGAGATCATTTGTTTATGGGGATAAGATGTACATGGGCTGCACCTCCCTAAAAGCTGAGAATGATAATTATGATTATTATGGGGGGGTTGATGGTGCTGATGGGATTCCGCACCCACATTCAATTCCATTTTGAGTAGAAAAAACTTTTTTCCCTTTCCAACTTGGCAAATGCAAGGTTTCGTGATGATTTACTTTTATTTTCCATTATCCTCTTCAACCTGTCATAAACTACGACCTCAAATACGTGATTTCATGCTGGCTGTCAGCTATAATTTCAACAATGGTGATGACACTGAAAAATTTCTTCACTGAAGCTTGGTAGATGGTTAATTGGAGTGACGGAAATAAAAAAAAAAACAGCTCAGCTATGACTGCTTCAGATGGAAAGTCTTTTATAGCATCAAAGACAGGGACCAACTCCAGCTCCATATCAGACGTCAGTTGTTATCATGATACTGGTAGTTGCAGGACTTGCAGGAGACTGCAAAATGAGCTCCTTTTTATAGCCTGCTGTAAGTACCCCGAACAAACTCACACATTCCAGATTAATTTTTTATGGGTCAAAATACTACAGGCCAGTCGCTCACCATTCTTGGTCGAATTGCAAGGCAGCACACAATCGTAATACGTAGGAATGTAATTACAGTATCATATTTTGTCCACATTACGCAGCCCTACTGTTAACATGCGTATTTTGGTAGTTATGGAGGCTGGCGCTCATGAAAGAGGCTGCCAGGCGGTGGAAGGCAGCGGCCTTGGAGCACCTGGTGATAAAAACCAAAGACCATTTGGTTGCCATGGAGCTGCCCGAGAGCAGAGCTACTGAACTACAAAGGCCCAGACCTTTTGGAACCAAGCTAGGAGGGTTTCCCCGAGACTAATTTTACCTCCACCAGTTCAACAATATCAGGTCTGCTCCTCTCAGCGAAACAACTCGACCGGTACTGCAGGAAGAGGTTAGGCCTGTTCTAATTTTGGGTATTGGAGCTAATTTAATGTATATACTCTTACAAGCAGGCAAGATTACCAACATACATTTAGTCCATCTCTTTTGTACAACTCTTTGGAGTCTTCTTTGGAGCACTAATAGTCACTAGTGTATGTGTGTGTGTGTGTGTGAGTGTGTGTGTCTGTGTGAGAGATAGAGAGAGAGAGACAGAGGGAGAGAGAGACAGAGGGAGAGAGACACAGAGAGAGAGAGAGTGATACATACCTGCTTTACAGATCCATTCGAGGTATCCTGTGAGCTCTCGCTCAATCTGCTGTTGTCTGCGCAGCTTCAGAAACTCTTGCCTCTTCTCCACCCTCTCACGCTCCTTAGCAAACTCTCTGCACACACACACACACACACACACACACACACACACACACACACACACACACACACACACACACACACACAC
>JBBPDC010000039.1:4196904-4211514 GCA_037974485.1 Hemigrammopetersius urotaenia
ACAGACAGACAGACAGACAGACAGGCAGACAGACAGACAGACAGACAGACAGACAGACAGACAGATAGATAGATAGATAGATAGATAGATAGAGAAAGAGGGAGAGAGAGACTGAAAGAGACAGAGAGAGCGGGGGAGAGAGAGAGAGACAGAAAGAGAAAGAAAGAGACAGAAAGAGACCAAAAGAGAGAGAGACAGAGACAGAACAGAGATTGAGAGATGGAAAAAAAGACACAGAGAGAGAGAGAGAGAGAGAGAGAGAGAGAGAGAGAGATGTGATGCTTGGATGCACAGCCATAAAGAAAAGTGGTGTAGCAAATCCATTCACTGTGTGTTTGGTTCAATAGGGTATTGATCAGGGTGTGAGCTCAGGGAGACAGATATATTCTCTTATTAGCAAACCTAAATGTCTTATTGGAGGAGGACTAGAGCTGCACAGATGACTAGAGGAGGAACATATTGCCTGGTGATTTCTCCACAAAGAACATTTAATTAGTTAATTATACTGAAAATGAATCAGGCAATCAACTATGCAGGAGCAGGGAAAATATTCTTAAATTTCTGTACCTTAATGTACAGTAAATTCCCACACAAAAACCTTGATGAGCCATTTTGGACCATTTTTGATCAATCCAATATAGTAGCTAGTATTTAGATATCTAATAAAATAAACACATGAGAAATGAACTTATGATGCTATATATATATATACACCAATATAGTAAGAGATAATAGTAATATTGTGATGGTGTTATATTTCTTTTCAGCTTTATTTTAGCAACATTTGAAAGATAATCAGTCTCACATAATGCCTACAAAATATCAGTGCCCCTGTTGCCAAGTGTGTTGTTTTTTCCTTTTAAATTCTGTTTCTAGTTTTATACTCAAGACATCCAGGACCTAACAGCATTGTATAAGTGTCTGAGTGCTAAATTAAAATCCATAGAACTGATAATTGTAATGAATACTAAGTCAGTGCTTAGTAAGCTAAAAGAAACCAACAGAAATGAAGAACGAATGAAGAAAATAAACTGAATTCCACCTACGTGAGGTTTGTAAGAAATTCTTTTACCACACAGTAGCAGTTCTCAGAAAGAAAAGGTTTATTAACTTTATTGATAACAATTATTTACCTTTATAAAAGGTAACTTCTTTAAAGGTATAATACTGAGATTCTATATACCCTCTCCAGTCCACCAGGACCAACACTAGCCAATGTTTATGACCCCAGTAGTCAGTTTCTCCTAAATCAGCACCAAGCAGCATCAAGTCAAACTATCCTGATCAGTCTCCTTTCGATCCCAGTCTTGAGGAAATTGTCGCTGTGGCATTCCCAGTGCTCCTATCGACAAGCAGTCAACAACACAATTATCACAGCTATAAGGCCATCATCCATCTTAAAGGAAGTGGACAGGAAACAGGCCAGCATTTTACACCGCAAAGGCCCTCCCGCCCCTCAATCGTCCCACACACACATCTGGTTGCTGCCAGCATGGTTAAATCACTGCCTATAGCAGGTCACTGATAACAGAAGTGGACGGCTTCTGTAATGGACCTTCACTGTAGCCTCCACTCAAGTTATCAGATCAGGCATCCTCGAAAACAAACTGCCTGGCGCTCAGAACAGGCCAGCCACACGCCACCTAGGATCAGACACAGCGAGCTGACAGCCCATCGCAAAATGTCTGACAAGCTGTCAATAAGGCTGACCCCGCCCAAATAAACAGGCAGAGGTCACCCAGGAGTGGCAGTGTCTGTCAGCCCCAAGCTTTCACAACACTGTGTTTAGAATCCATGAATTCTTCAAAGTCATTTTGCTAAAGTATTCAAATTACTAAAGGTGCAATGGTAAAAATTCATAATTCAGTTTGATACAACAATCATACGAGTACATTTTAAAGTACATTTACAAGAACTTTATAATGCTACACTGGAGTGTGGTCTGATCCATTTAATCTATCTAGAAGCACAAGAAACACCTAACCAAAGCTATGCTTTCTCATGTACCCATCTATACACTATTTACAAGCCAACATGTTAGCCTGTACAAAACAATACATAATATGTGATAATAGAACAAAATTTGCTAATTAGTTACACTACTATTTTGATTACAGTAATCCCCCGCTTTTCGAGGGGGTTACGTTCCAAAACTATACCTGCGTATAGTTTAAAAAAACACATTGTTGTGTTTTGGTAAAAAAAAAATTGCCTAAAAATTCTTATTTTTATAGTGTAAACCCTAAATATGCCCCCAAATATTCTCCCAAAACACTTCAATTTCATTTTAAACTCAATTTAATACATTACCTTTAATGAAAATTTAAAGATAAATCGTATCTGTACAGTACAGTTTACACTGAACTAATAAAATTATTTCTGTTGTGCCCTTACATAACACAACCACCTAATTTATGTAAAAAGTACACAGACAAAATGTTACACAAGTCAACCATGACAACGACAAAAAAATTGTGAATATATATTGTGTATTGTAAAACTGCAGGCACTGCAGGCAATGAAAACTTTGCATAAAAATCAAACCGTATGACAAAATATCTTGTCTTCCATCTACAAACAAATTCTCCAGGATGTACAGATTTGTTGCTCGGTGTGACACAGCATCAAGCAAGCATCCCGCCCTCCTTAAACAAACACGCCAACTCTCAGACAGACAGCTCTCAGACTTCATAGCTATAGTTGCTGAATCAAGTACAAGAGTGTAAAACAGTACTATAATGTCACATGAAGCTAGTAAGAAAGTCTCTTATTGTTTATGCTAACAGGCTTAATGATAGATAACTGAACCAAATGTTGTCCTCAATGAGCAGGTCGGACATTTAGCTAATCTAATAAGCACCAGTAATATTCAGTCAAACATGTATGGTTTCTCTATAGAGTGCTCTGCTGTAGCATAACTGAGCTCATCACCACAGAAAGGTCACGCCCCTCCCCCCACCCCTTCTACTGAGACAGCCAATGGGAGCCATGGTCATTAATATGCAAAATCAACTCCAAGAAAATTAGCTGTGCTTTGCAAAGAAGGAATGAGGATGTTTTTGTTTGTTACTATTTCATTTAATTAATATTGCACCATGGGATAAATTAACACTGCATGCATTTTTTTTACATTTTCTTTTATTTTTATAGCCCCCCCACTCCATATCTCTGACTCTTTTTATCTTACACTGCAACTGCTACATAATATATTACGCTATCTTTACTTTACTGGCAGAGAGGATGGAGAGAGGTGGCCCTGTATCCTGCAGCCCTGTGTGCTGGTCTGTTTCGCTGCAGGAAGAGAACTGCTTCCACTAAATCTGTTTATTGCAATGAGGTGGCAGGCTGACGTAAGCCCGGCTGGATGGGTAAAGTAAATCTTGCAGCCATTAGTGAAAGTGAGCCAGGACCCTCCCCAGCGGGGGCAGTAACCATACAGGGAGCTGCTCCGACGCAACAGTACTCCCGTCACCACTCCGTCCCCCAGGACACCTCCTCCTCCTCAGGATGTGTCAGCTAGCAGAGCAGCTCATTCAACCAGCACCACTGGCCTCTGTGTACAAAACACCAACTGCTTCCATCACTCTTCAACACGCCACCACAGTCACAGGAAGACCTTACACCTTCAGAAGACACATTCTTATTACCAAAAGTTTCCATAAGTTTCCAATTCCACAATGACTCTCTCTCTCTCTCTCTCTCTCTCTCCCATTTTTGTACCCCTTCTTCTGTCCTTTCTTTCTATCCCTAGCATCTCTTATACCCTCTTTCTATTTTCAATTTCATGTCTCTCCTTGTTTCTCTCTGTGCCGTTCTCTCTTTCTCTCCTGGGTCTGTGTGTTTCTCTCTCTCTTTCTCTCTTCCTCTCTCTCTCTCTCTCTTTATGTCTGCCTTTCTTTTACCCTTATCTCCTTCCATTCTTTCACTTTCTTTTACTGTCTCCCACTTTTTTCATTCAATGTCTCATTATTCCTGTCATTTCCTGCCCCTATCTCTTTTCATGTATCCCATCTTAGTCCTTTCTTTCCTTTCCTTTTAATCTTCCAACCTCTTTTTCGTTCCCTGTCCCTCTCTCCTCATTTGTGTCCCCACCCTTTCTCTCTCTCTTTCTCTCTCACTCTCTCACTCTAAAAAAAAATCTGATCTCTCGCAAAGGTCCCAGAAATGTGTTCATACAGTGTACAGGGCGTTTGGCATTTTCAAACGGTGTCAAGCAAATCAAGCATCAGGAAAAAAAATGTGTTACAAGAATTCCTCATGACAGCCACAACACACACCTTCCCGCGGAGATTTTATGAGCAACTAAAAATGCTCAACCGTCCTTTAGGAGTTGTGTTTTACTGATGCACAAGGCACTGCACGTGTGGTTTGAACTGGAATAAGTTTAGTTACTGTCGCGGTGAGCAATTCATTCATGCATTTTTGCAGTGATTTCTGCTGTAACCTTGTTCCAAGTGAATCCTTGTTCCAGGATCATCCATTCAACCACAATGCAAACTGATCTCACCCCTGAAATTCAACATAGCACTTCATGAATATGTGAACTCACCCCGTCAACACGACGACGAAATCCATTACATTCCACCCGTTACGGAGGTAGGAGCCTTTATGAAAAGCAAAGCCAAGAGCGATGATCTTAATTCCAGCCTCGAAGCAAAATATGCCAATGAAGTAGGGCTCTGTGTCTTCCTGTGAGAAAACCACAAACACACACACATCACTTATGCAAAATAGAAAACAGGACCTATCTATTACATCTACTGGTTATTGGGATTATACAATTTAAGATGACAACTGTTACTAAATGACCATTTCTGTAAATGTAGTGTGTGAATGTGAGTCTCTCATGCCGAGAAATCTTTACAAACTTTGAAACAAAGTTTTAAAAAATGAGATCCAAATGATGTCTGTGCTCTAGTCATTAAAAACAGACATTTTATTATTATCATTTCTTTATCCCTAATGTGCTGTTTTTGTACTGTGCCTTTAAGAATTGCTGTATTGACTGAAAAGATTCTTACAACTTCAGTGTGAATGGACAGTGCTAAAGTGCTGTATGCAGCCATATGCAAATACATTATATCGACAAAAATATTTGGACACCTGATCATTACACCAACAGGGACTTTAATGATGTTGCCTTTAATATGGAGTTAGTCCCCCTTTGCAGCTATAACAGCTTCCACTCTTCTTGGAAGACTTTCACAAGATTTTGGAGTTTCTGTAGGAATACGTGCCCATTCATTCTGTATAGCATTTATGAGGTCAGACACTGATGCTGGACGAGAAGGTCTGGATCACAGTCTCTGTTCCAGTTCATCCCAAAGGTGTTGGATGGGTTTGCAGGAAGGTCAAGTTCTTCCACTCTAAACTCATCCAACCATGTCTTTATGGAGCTCGCTTTGTGCACTGGAACAATAGAAAAGGTTCTTCCCCAAACTGTGTCCACAAATTTGGAAGAATGGCGTTGTCCGAAATGTCTTGTTATGCTGAAAGCATTAAGAGTTTCCCTAAGGGGCCTAGCCCAAAAGAGGTGTGTCCCAATACTTATGTCCATATAGTGTATGTCGATTTTTGCGACATCATAAAATCAATTAAATCAATTAATGGACTGGTATGTGTCTACATACTATATTTTTTTGTGAGGCCGTTTCTATGATACGGCCCTTTAAATGCATTTGTGACTTGAAGCTGGATCAGCTTGACAGATACGGCATGTAATTCCACCCAGAAAGACAAAGTTAAATTTAATATCCTGATATTTGATGTCAATGTGTCAAGCGCAGCACGGGTCTAGCTGAGTGAGTGGATCAATTCAAGAGGGCAGCTGGGATGCCTGTGGGCTGAATGAGTGACGTCTCATTTTTATACAAGCTCTTGCCTTTAGAGCCTCGGACCCCCTGCACGAGCAAACATGGCCCTGAGTGCTCTAATGACGCGCTGCAAGGAGTTCAAAAGGCAAATCCGAAGTCACAGTTTGAAACAGCAGGATGGGGTGGTGGGTGGATAAGAGAGTGGCACAGTGTGATGCTGGTTAGTTTAAAAAGCAGCAATGAGGAAATCCGTCCAACTCCCTGCCACTCAATGCCTCCCTCCCTGCTGAGCAGCTACTCATGAAGGGGGGATTCTGCCGTTCAGTCTGGCAACTTTGTTGGGCCTTTCCTATCACATTAGGCTATTCCTTTGTATTGACTAATCCATTGCCTGCTCATAAGAGCATTCTGCATTCTGTTGTAAAAAAATATTCTGAGAAAGAGCAGCTATTGTCAAAATACCTACATTTTGAATGAGCTATTAATATAATTAATGACTGTACTACATCAGCTTTTTGCAAAGTAAATTTTGAGTAATTTCGTGAAAGAGACATTCAATGTGATACTCTTCGATTATGCAACATGGTAAAGTTTGCACCCCCTTGGTGAAATGACATGCATTGTTGATTTTCTAACCGATTTTCTACAGATAACTTACTACAGTCCATGCACAATTGCTGCTAATTTGCTACATTTAACATATGAAATAATGTACATAATATTAAGTGTTTACCAATATCTTAAACTTTGCAAAGAAAATAGTAAAGAAAATTATAAAGGATGCAACTTATATTCACTTTAAAAATGCAACATATTTGTGTATACATACATTAGTGCAAGGCATTGTAACTATGACAAGACACATGGTTCAGCATTTTGTTTTTGAATAATAAAGATTTTTTGGGTCCTTACCAGTCGCTGTGACATCGGGGTCATGTCACCTGCAGGTAAGTGCTGCTCCAAGGCCAGGACAATGCAGTTTGCTATGATGGTGGCGAGGATCATGTATTCAAATGGAGTGAGATAGTCAAGGCAGACACACACAATATGGAACACATTCTTTAAAATCATGGTGATAAAATTGGGTTCTCAAATTGGGACATTTCAATAAATAGTTCTATTAAGATTTTTTCCATAAATGACAAAAAATCTGAAAAACATCTATATTATGTGAAGGCACTACACTGATTAAATATTTTTTCAGGGAAATGACTGTCAGAATGTCATTACCATCACAACAAAATGGCAAATTTGTTAGAAGAAACAAAAACTGTAAAAAAAAAAAATACCGTAATAAGATTTTACTTTGGATTCTTTCTATTGGTCCTTTTCTTATTCAAAGGTTTGCCACAGTGTAAGAAAACAGAGCAAAAACAGTGGCTTACAAGATTTTGACATGAAAAAGGAGCCAGTTTACCATTACTGTCATTCTGCTCAATAGTCCATCGACACCAAGGGGATTATAATGAACATTACTGTGATCATGAATCACTGTTATGGTTATCATGATGACCCTGAGATGAGGACGTCTACTGCATTTCCAAAGATAAGCCAGACCTGCTAAATCTTCAACTGTCACTCCTGCCATGATCACAAAGCCATTAGGACCTTGTGGTTGGTCTTATAGCCTTAATTACCCAGTTTGCAGAGACAGTAAAACTGGGACATGGCAGTTTATATAGTATGTTTGCACTGTAGAAAAGGTAAAGCTTCCCCAAGGTCATATGAACTTACAAGTGGTGCCCCTTCCTCATACACTACGGCACTGATTGTGATCTGGACACATGCACCAGTGCAGAACAGTTTTGACAGTGTTTAGCACAGTGAAGGCCTCTGGCTATAAAGGCCAGTTCAGAAAAATCAATACACACAAGTATTAAGTATCTGCTGGAGTCTTACATAAGCCGACAAAGGCGCCGTTAGTTATCTGTAAACTTGTAAAAAAAAATAGGTTGATTCAAATATATACAAACTTTCTATTGCACATTTGTCTAAAACTGTGCAGACACTTTTTGTAAGTAGTAAATTCGGCCACTTTAAAGCCTACTCTTTGCTGACACAGGTGTTCAACTGTGTAAACAGCTTGTATAATCCCAATAGAAAGGCACTACCAAAAGAATGGGACTCTGGGGAAGACTTAGAAAAGCCTAGGGTCACAATGACCCATACCAGGCCCCCCCAGCATTGGGCTGTGGAGGAGTTGACTTCTCAGGAGTGATCGCTCTTCATTTAAAACAACTAACAGGCCATTTGTAATCCACAACTAAACATCCGACATCAGCAGCTGACTTCATTAATACGATCAGACCCCCTCAGCAACGTTCCAACATCTAAAGCCTTCCCAGAAGAATAAAGGCTTTAATTCCAGCAAAGATGGGGACAAACTCCCTGTAATATCCTTGATTTCAGAAGATGGGATTGGATAAGCAGGGATGGATCTACAAACTTTTGGACATATATGCTATTTGTAAATTGCCCAAACTGACGCACAAATGGAAAACATGCACTGGCTTGATTCAAATATGCATCTCATTTCCATACAAATGCAACACATTCATCATTTTTCTTTCAGTTTATATACTTTAGGTGATGTCTGTGTTGACTGCAGCTGTTATATTTGATCCATGTGGAAACAATGTGCACAATAAAGTCAAGTTAATTCAGTGCATCACTGTTATTTTTTTTTCAGTGCAGACTAATAGGTGGTAATTGCTGATGGAGTTACTTCAGCGCGAGCAAGGGCACTACAGGAATCAACCTGCTCGCGCTCGTGTGGAGAGCCGCCCACGCTAAAGGAGACTGCCATGTTTGGTTTAGTGGGCAATCCCCACTTCCTCGCTGCTTTAGCCATCGCGCGCCTGTAGAGAGTTTAATGTGTGTGGGTGGTTTCAGCACCTTGGAGAGCGCACAGATCTTCACGAGCCTTACTGTGCACTGGAAAGCGATTCGATAGATTATGTAAGGCGTGATTGTGAATAATCTTTACTAAAACCTCTCAATTGAATGTGTAGAGGCGTGTCACGGTGGCCTGCACAGAAACTCTCACTGAATGTCTTTAATGGCCACGAAAAGTAGGGAGCAATATCTGCCTTAGGCACTTATTACTGCTATTCCCACGAGCGAGTCTGCACACTGATTTGGACGGCCTAATGCAAGAAGTGTTTTGGTTGCTAGGAGCGACCGGGAGGATCGGCTGACTCCACAGGATCGATACCGCATTGGCTTAGGAGTGGAAAAGCACCCAGTGCATACAGGCCCAGTGTAGCACTGCAAGAGGAGACGGAGCCTACACACAACCAGAACCTGTTACATTCAGAGAGGTTTGAGTTATATGACATTCGTGTTCTGTTCAAAGAAACATATCCTACATTTACTAATCCCCATCTGTTACAGACCATTCTACTACCCTTCCAATACCCTGATTCCACCTCTTTGTATTCTCCCCTTTGTACTCCCCACCTGCTCCTACTCCAGCTCCACCAACATTTCACCCCAACCCTACATACTTCACTTCTTCTGTTAACCCTGTTATTTTACCTTCATTCTATCATCCATCTTCTTCTTCAATTCTAAAAGGTGCCTCATTGTACCTTTTTACTTGTATTATGCAAGCCCTATTCAATAACCTTTAATGCTCTTTTTCTACAATCACAATTCTACTAGTTTACCCTCCTTATTCCGTCACCGCAAGTGTACTGCCCCATACTACTACTTTCATTCTATTACCCCAAGTGTACTGACCTATTCTACTACCTTCACTCTACTGACCCAAATGTCCCTCCCCATTCTGTTTTTAGTCTGCTACCCCAGAAGAACTCCCCAGTCTGCTACCTTTAATCTACTACCCTAGTTTACTGCCCCATTCTACTATTTTCATTCTACTACCCAAAATGCACTGTTACCGCCACTATCTGTACTCTACTAGCCTACATGTACTGCCCCATTCACTGCTTTCTTTCTAATACCCCAGCTGTACTGCCTTCTCTATTTCCTCCCTTTTACTAGACCTATTCTACTCCCTATTTTACACTTTTATTTAACCTCTCCCTTTTCTACACCCCATTCTCCATTATTTCATTCTGCTGTCCACATCCTGTGCCACTACCCTCATTCTACTCTTTTTATTCTACAACAAAAAGTGCACTGCCTCATTCCAAACCCATCATAGTTCCACTGATGCCACTCATACAATCCCATTCTACCCCAAATGTACTGCCACAATTCTACTATTTTCCTTCTACTACCCCAAGTGTACTGCCCTATTCTACACTCTTCATTCTACTACTTTCATTCCATTACCCCAAGTCCACTGCCCCTTTCTGCTTTCTTCATTCTGCTACACCAAATGTACTGCCCAATTCTAGTATCTTCACTCTACTACCCCAAGTGTACTATCCTCTCTAATACCTCATTTTTACTAGACCGTTTCTACTACTACTCTTACACTCATTGAACAACTCCCTATCACCCCTCAATCTATCTAATTTAATTCTACTGTCCCTGTCCCGTACTACTACCCTTATTCTACTATGTTTACTGAAAGTGCACTGTTCCATTCTACAACCAGCTCAGCTCCACTGATGCACCTCATACCACCCTGTTCTACCCCCCTTTGTTATCTGCCCTTATTCTTCTAGCTCCAGTTCTATTGCTCGTTTATTACCCCCTTTGTATTCTCCCTATTCTCCTCATTCTGTCTTCACTCTACAACCTCAAGTGTACTGCCCCCTCTATTACTTTCCTTCTACTAGACATTTTCTACTACCGTTCTTACACATTTATTTACCAACCCCCTTTCTACCCCCACATTCCACTTTAAATCTACTGCCCACTTCCAGTACAACTACACTCATTCTACTCTTTATTTTGATATTGAAAGTGCACTGCATTCAAAACCCACCACAGTTCTACTCATTCTGCCCTGTTCTACTCCCCTTCATTCTCTACCTTCATTCTACTAACCCAAATTCCATTACCTCTTCTGTACTTGCCTTCGTTCTACTGCCCCAAGCGGACTGCCTCCTCTATCACCTTCCTTTTACCAGACCTTTTCTACCATTCTTACACTCACATTGAAGTGCCCCCTCTCTACTGCCCACGTCCTGTAATGCTACCCTCATTCTACTCTCTTTATTCCACTACCAAAGGTGCACTGTCCCATGCTACAGCCACTTCTGTTCCACTGATTCTATTCAAACCATCCTGTTCTACCCCCTTTAATTTTCTGCAACACTCATCTTTCAACAAAAGTGCACTGCCTCATTCTACAAACACCTCAGTTCTACTCATACCGCCCTGTTCCATCCCCTTTTATTTCTCCAACAACCCTCGTTCTTCTAAACCGAGTCATGTTCTGCCTTTATTACCTGCTTTGTACTCTCCATGTTCTCTTCGCCTTCTGTTGCTGTTTGTTTAGAGCTGGTGAGCCAACACCCCTGTCAGAGCCTGTTGCCTCATCACGTACCTTATGGTGCTTATGGTATCTTAAGTTAATTTAAACTAAAACTATCATCTCAGGAACAAACTTCGAGCAGGAATGAAAAGAAAAGAAATCGCCTACGATGGAAAGAAGTCCAAACACGATGTGCTTTGTCATACAGAGTCACCTGTGCGCACATGACTGTGTGTGAGTAAAGGATATGGCCACTCTGTAATTTTCTTAGCGTATTTCCGAATCACGTTATCCTCACTGAAGATGAAGAGGGAGCGGTTGACGGTGAGGCAGTTCTGTTTGACAGGGATGGGGTTGTAGATGGCCATGGTCCGGGCTCTCTGGGCCATTGTTTGCTTGTAGACCCGCTGGGTGCCCGGGGGGCCCGGCTGCCGGGTCGCCCCTCGCCCCGCGGCCGAAGACGGGGAGCCCGTCCCCCCGTAACGGGCCGGCAGGTCGTCCTCGAAGCGGGCCATTCTGGAAATGTACGGATGAGAGCACGGAATTCAGGCTGGGCAGGAGAGAAGGCAGGGAGAAGTAGCATCACAACGAGAGAGGGGCTCCCAGCCACGAGGCTTCATCCATCCGACGCACGCATCCCATCCAACACAGCATCAGCCCATTCACAGAGGGTGGGGTGCTACAATTTCTTCCCGTCTCTTATCTTTCTTCTCTTTTTCCTCTTTCCCTTTTTATCAAATCTCACACGATTCCGGCCGGGAAAGGGACTAAACAGATTTTATCCTTTCTCTCCATTCAAACAGTTGCCATCCCAGTCTCAGCTTCAACTGCCCATGTTACACAAGCGTCTCTCGCAACCAAAAAATGAAATGTTTCAAAAATAATAAAGGCAAGGATAGATTTTCAGTCAAGTTTCTTTTCCCCCACCTCTTTAAGATCCCAGACTCGAAGCCGTTGCTGTTGCAGTTGCAGATGCTCCGGAGGTTGTGTGTGTGTGTGTGTGTGTGTAGGGAGAAGGGGGATTCTATTCCTCTGTCTCTTGAATTCCTTTTCAAAGACGAGCTGGATCCTAATTGAAAAATGAAAAGAAAGCGCAAAACAGAAAACAGACCCTGTTGGCGCTCCGTGCAGGTAAACCCTTTCCTGCAGCAGCAGCCGCTGCTCCTTCTGAACCGGTTCACGTCACGCGTCACGTGACGCAGAGGCCCCACCTGCCCCCGTCCCAGTATCCATGGCAGGGGGAGCAAAAGGGAGTAAAATCAGCATCAGTCCTCGGACCGGGTGTCACAGTGACCACTGGTGCACAGCATGCTAAACATCAGTTTATCTGCAGTGCTGTGAATGGGGCTCCTGAAATATTCATCAGTGTCACACCCAGAGAAGGAAAATACAGAGATTTATTTGACTGGATATCATTAAACCCTTTATTATCGTTATTTGCTATTATTTAGTATTATTTGTTTACTGCCAAATCAACAATCTTCACTCTACTACCCCAAGTGTACTGCCCCATTCTACTATCCTAAATCTACTACCCCAAGTGATCTGCCCCATTCTACTATCCTAAAACTATTACACTATGGGTCGGTTTCCCGGACAGAGATTAAGCCTAGTCCTGGATTTTGTGCTGTAAATAGAGATTTTTCATTGAAAAGGAAAGGGTAGTCCAAGACTAGGCTTAATCCTTGTCTGTGAAACCGTCACTGTGTGTACTGCCCAATTCTACTAGTTTCATACTATTACCCCAAGTGTACTGCCACATCCAGCATCTTCACTCTACATTTACATTTTATATTTTACATTTCTTCCCCTCTTTTATTCTCTCTGTCTTCCTTTCCTCCCACACACTGTATTTTCTGTACCCCTGTGTGATTTGGCTTAATTTAATCTAAATAATTAAATTAATAAAAATTCAGATCACAAGAGGGGCATACACTTTCAAGCCCCACTTGGCAAAGCAAAGGTGTCTGTCTCACCAAGGCACCCAGCTTCATGATCTGTTTGCTAAGATGCCAGACACGACAGGTTAAAAAAAAAAACAGTTACATTTTACATTTATAACATTTAGCTGACACTCTTATCCAGAGTGACGTACATCAGTGCTCAAGTAGTCCACATCAGTTTCTTCAACCTGTAAAGCTAAACTTAAATCAGTGTCTATTATTCAACCAAGTTACTGCATGCTAGGAACATACACATAAACAACACCTATCAAAGAAAAGTCAGAAATTAAGACAAAAGTAAGGAAGGGAATGGAATAAGAGGTTTTTTTTTTTCATTTTTGGGAGAAATAAGCAAGCAGAAGCAATAGGCATAGTTAATCACCAAGTTGCCCCTTGAATAAGTGTGTCTTCAGGCGACGCTTGAAGACAGTGAGGAACTTAACAGATCTGATTGGAAAAGGGAGTTCGTTCCACCACTGGGGGGCCAAGACTGAAAGCAAGACTTAAGGACTTGTACACCCGCAAATATACTGCCCAATTTTACTACCTTCATTCTATTACCCCAAGTGTACTACTTAGTTCTACTATCTTCATTCTGTTACCCCAAGTGTACTGCCACCTCCACTATCTTCGCTCTACTACCTGTAGTGTACTCCTACCTTCTTCCTATTATCTCAAGTGTAATGCCTAGTTCCACTACTTTCATTCTATTACTCCAAGTTGTCTTGCTCTAGTCTGCTTTCTTCATTCTACTACCCTCACTCAATTAACCCAGCTGTACTGTCCTATTCTGTACTGTTCTACTCTTTCTTCATTTGCAGCATTGGAGAGTAAAATCAGCATCAGTCCTTGCTTGATGGTGCTCTGACCATGTGTCACAGTGACCACAGGTGCACAGCATGCTAAACACCAGTTCATCTGCAGTGCCCTGAAATATTAATCAGTGTCACACAGAGAGAAGAAAAAACACCATTAAACACCATTATTATTTATGTTAATGAGTTTATTATTTGTATGCTTGTTTTGCTGTTACTCTGTAAAGCATCCTTGGGTTTGAGAAATGCACTATATATAATACATGTATTATTTTTTATATTTAGTAGAGGGTGTGCTCTGGTATCTGGTGCCAAAAATTGACAGCAGATCCTGTAAATTGTATAGTTGGACCTCCCGGGATCAGAATACAGTACTTTGAACACCTTGCTGTCTGAAAGAAATTGTGATTCATTAGACCTTCTTCAATTTCTCCAGGGTTAGGTTCTGATGTTCACATGCCCATTGCAGGAGTTTTAGCCGTGGACAGGGGTTAGCATGGGCACTCTGAATAGTCTGCGGCTTTGCAACCCCATATGCAGGAAGCTGTGATGCCATGCTTGTTCTGATACATTTCTGTCATACTCAGCATTAACCTTTTTTGCAATTTGTGCGAAAGTAGGTCTTTTGTGGGATTGGAACAGATGGG
>JBBPDC010000039.1:4211614-4226555 GCA_037974485.1 Hemigrammopetersius urotaenia
ATTTCTGTCATACTCAGCATTAACCTTTTTTGCAATTTGTGCGAAAGTAGGTCTTTTGTGGGATTGGAACAGATGGGTGAAACTCTGACTAAGGTGATTATGGTTGGTCTTCCAGCTGGAAATCAGCTTCAATGATCATGCAGATACTGACAACATGGTTATGAATGCTATACAATGCAAAACCTGCACAGTTCTAGTACATTTAAATGCTTCTTGAGCATTAAAAATTATACTATAAGGTCATGTGATATGCTCTGATACTGCACTTTAACCCCAGTTAAAAAAACAAAGTGAATAAAGCCCAAAGTGAGCCAGTACCATAATAATGAATCACTGTCCGAACCATCCTGGACCATCAGGATTTTCATTTATGCTGGTTATTTTACAACAGGTATGTCATCAGTGTTCTAGGTTATCCTGTCCCTTATGTGAAGTACCACAATAAAGGAGTCAGGCTGTGCACTGGGCCAAGGATGATTGAAACTCTGGGCCACTGTCTTTAGAGAACAGCACTTTCCTTTTGTAATCCTCTTGTTTCTTAATGAGGGATGGAGAAGGAGTTTCTCTCAGGAGCATATTTTGGATGTTATGCCGTGACATCAATCTGTGTGGCTGGGACGTTACAGCATGTCTGTCTCAACACTATTGCAGATAAACTCTACAACTGTACCAGCAAACTGAACACCTAATTATCATTTATGGGGTGCACAATATCAGAACAGTGCTTAGATGTGACTGTTCAAATATGTGACACAAAAATACAAAACATACTCTACAGAGCATGCACTGCTGCAGATTTTAATGCAAAATTGCTGTTTACTTTTACATATTAAAAGTAAATATATTTAATACTGCAAGTGTTTACAATATGTTGAACTGAAATAGAACATTTGCTCTAAAACATTTTAACATTTGTGGGTTGTCAGTTCTCCTATTTATTTTCACCTAGAAAATGAACAAAACGTGTCTGGAGACTCTTGCATGCTGTATGAGCAAGAGAAACCATTCAAACCAATTGCATTTTATTTATCTAGCACTTTTCACAACCAAAGCAGTTTTGCTGTCACAGAGTCCAGATCCAAGCCCCTTGTGAGCAAACCAAGGGCTACAGAGGTGAGGAAAAACTCCCTAAGCGGAAGGAAGAAACCTCATGAGGAACCAAGGCTCAAAAGGAGAACCCACCCTCCTCTGGTCAACCCAGAGAGAAAGAGAAAGAGGGTCTCTATGGGCATAACTAACACGAGAAGGCCATCGTGACTGCATATGATGCATCAGTCCAAGTCATGCATTATTGCACCCCCAGTGGGTTGATTTATGTTTGGGACAAAGTACAGTGTGATGCACGTCTTCCTCTATAATGTGTCTCGCCGCTGTAGCTGGTCAATTTACTGCTATTCCTGAAGCCCATTTTCTGAGAGGGTTAAAACAACTGATGACCGTAACCTGAATGGAGGCCTGAATTCTTTCCAGCAGCCAGTTATGTCAGTACCAGCTGGTCTGAGCAGCTCTGACTGGAGCTGAGGAGTTAAATATGAATATGTTAAATATGAATAATGGATCCAGGCTGCACTGCATTCGAGGATGACTGGAGCAATTAAATGGAAAATTCAGTCCAGTCCAAATGACGAAAACAATTAACAAGCATTTTGACCTAACAGTAGAAAATATACACTTACATGATCTTCAAGACCTGATAAAACTGGAAAAATAAATTTAAAAAAAAAGCATGAAAATCTGAATAACACTGCATTCAACGGCTTTTTCGTCTAGATGAATGTCTGTTTCAGCATCATTGATTAAGTGCAGCAGACAGATGGCATGCTAAAGCTGAAACCTCCTTCTCATCAAGCATGACTGTTTCCCCGGTCCTATAAACAATCCAAAACCGTTAATTTAATATGTTTTTAATATATAAATTAATATTATAAATTAACTATAAAATTACTGTAAATGAAAATGTAATGAAAACAGGAAGAACGAAGTACAAACTTGAGACATTTTAAGGCATGATTTACTTTTGGAAGGTTTTCATTAATAAATATTTGGACAAAACATTTCAATTCCTGAAAGATTTTCAGAAGGATTTTGCAATGTATTGCTCATAATTAGATTTATTTCAGTTTAAAAAGGACCAGACATCAATTCTATGGAGAGTATCATCACAATGAAACAAGTAGACTCTGGGAGGTGAAACTGATTTTGTCTTTAAAGGACGCAGTTTTCATTTTTTCCCACTGTTTACTATTTTGCATTGTTGAAAGTAAGTAATCAGCTTGGGACATCATGGATGGGTGGTGTGACGAATGAATGAAAGAGATGGAAAATAAAAATGCTGGGCAGACTGATTGATGAACAGATGAAAAGTCACGCTTGCTTCTTCACCTAATAACTCATATCCTGAGCTCCTCTCCGGCATGTGTGGCTTTGCTGGAGAAAGCATCTTAGGAAGCGTAGATCATGGTGCTTGGTGAACAGTCCTGCAGAAACAGATTGGGCTCACACAGGTGGTTTATAAACCTGCTGACGTTGGCATAGGACTGGTGCAGTAGACCTCGCCAACCTAAAAAGCAAAGATTAAAATCATTCAATGCAAAGAGGCATAACACAGCGGAGAGGTGCTGCTCTTTATACCTACAGCACACTCTGCTGGCCAGATGTCTTCAAAAGGTTTAACAGTTGACAACAATGTTAAATATTTCATTTGCAAGTAATTCTGTGAAAATGGCCTCACTGCTCCAACACATACCTGTCATTTACTTCTCCATCTGGAATCACCGAACATGCACACATAGCAAAGCCACGAAAAATATATATGATTCAAATAGTATGGATAAAGAATTATTATAACTTATTATGGCTTTAAGAATCTCTTTTTTGAGTTGCTGAGGTTGCTGTTATATAAGGTCTCAGTATAGTCAGTATATTAAATAATTTTCATTTATTTACACACAGCATATAAAAACATCAACTTATCTTTTTATGTTATACACATTAATGCCATTGCTCTTGGTACAGAATAAAAAGCTAATACATTACAGCAGCTCCCTGCAATAAAACATGTAATTGCTTTTAATGGGATGTGAGCGAAAGGTCATACGCTGATAGGGAGGTTTCTTCAGGAACATCATGCAGAGCACTTATTCACCAGCACATTTTTGCAGTGCGGACGGCCTGCAGGGCCTAATGAGACCAAACGATCCATTTGATTTATTTTTATTGTAATTCTACACTATTAAAATGCACTTGGAACATTCTCATGCCTATACAACATCTTAATATGCTTGATAGCCATAGCTGGGTGATGACTCGTTCAAAAGCTTCTAAAAGCAACTGGGGGAAAAAGCCCTTTTGCCGCAGTGGGTTCTGGACCACTCATATCCCAGCAGGTTCACCAGCCAGAGACAGCACTGTTACATTCAGAGACGAGAAGCCTGGGTCGCTTCTACAGAACTCCTACAAAAGCTGCCCCTCCTGAACACAGAAGAAAAAAATTGAGAAACAGGATAAACACTTCCAATGTTACCTGTTTTTGAGAAATCTTGCAATGAATCCCTTAAGAATCTGCACTTTCATCTTCTTTTATTGACTGTCAATGTACTCTTTTATTTTTTTTCTCATTTTATTCTATTCCTGTAAAACACTTTGAATAACCTTTGTGTGTGAAAGTAAATAAACCACATAAAAATGATAAAATCTCCAATAAAGAGCATACAGAGAGTAGATAACACAAAACTACAGAGCTGTTAAAAAGGAATGCAAACTGCAGAAAGGCAGCTGGTGGCATGGTGGTTAGAATGTTGCCTCTGTGATCAAATAATCATGGGTTTGAATCCCAGGACTGGCATTGGCACCACTGAGGTACCTTTCAGGTCTACTTTGCTTTAGAGAAGTTATGTGATAATGAGAAGGGCAGTAAGGAGGTCAGTTTTGGGGAAAAGTAAACACCCTAGCCTGGCTGTCCTCCTCCCCACAGTGAGAGCAGAAATGTAGACCATAGATCACCGAGACTCAGGTCTGAGGAAACTGGTCATCCGGCTGGAATTTTTTTTTTGTCAACACTCCTCTAAAACTTCCAAGATATTAGCATTAAACATATCAAAGGAAACCTACAAATTCAGGCTCAAGCTTTTGGCTTACATATCCCATTACATAAGAATCCACAGCTGGAGCTACTTCAAGACAGCCATTATGTATTCTGAGTGTTGAGTCAAGGCTCGGCATTTCATTCCCAAGAGAAAGTTTTATTAAAAACATCAACAAGCGTATTGACAGTAAAAAGTATGAATGTATCCAAGTCAATATCACCGGATATTTACATTGATAATTTATCCATGGGGGGAGAAAATGTGAGTTCTTTCCTGTGATCACAGCTCTGCAGAAAAAGCCACAGCTTGGGCAGCTCTGGTACTTGACTATGCCAGTCTGGTGGTCCTCCAAAGGACCAACAAGGCCTTCTGGATCACCCACTGACAAACTTAGGTAGACTATTAAAAATTATTGCACAGTATTGCACGTTTAGGGTACGGATTGCACGTCTTTACTTTGGGACTGGATCTACTAGGACAACGAATTAACATTATAAAAAAATCTGTAAAAATATTTGTGTAAAAACACCCCCAAACTCACAACCACATCTAGCTCCTCATTATGCTGGCACAGTCTTGTGAATGTGGTTACTGCATGCTGTAAACCAGAACAAAACCCTATTATGTCGAACGGTGCAGGCAGTCATTCTGGACAACGGGGTTTGTTTTTACAAACTACCTCAGGAGGTGGCGTGCTGTTGTACAGTCATTTTTATGACGATGACCACCATAAATATGAAGCAATCTGATCCAAGATCAGTCCTCTTTACAGCTGCTTTGAGAATATTAGCATATAGTGAAGCTGATTGAATGGAGTTAATTTACTTACCACAAAAAATGTCTTTAAGATTCAAGATTCAAGATTCTTTATTTGTCACATGCGTAGTCATACAACACACAGTGCGCAATTGGCCTGTCTTCATTGTTACTTTGTCGCTTTTCAAACACAGGCCAAGCATTTAATTGAAAGTGTCTAAACACTGTGGCACCAATTAGTGCTACTCGTTCATATCATATATCAAGGCTTCTCACCTGTTACTACCAGAGTGTTATGCAATGTCAAACATCAGAAGAAAGGGTTTAAAATATGCACAAATCATTTGCAGAGAAGACTTTGTCTTGGAGCTGCTGCAGCTGCTTTGCTTGGACTAAGTAGTTAGGGCTCTTATGAAAAATAGGAATCAACTGCCAGAACTGGTGCAGATATTGATGTCAATATGCAACATATTACACACGTTGAGAGTGATACAAACAGTTCAAGACGATGTAAAATTGGTGCAAGAGACAATTCAACAAAAATATTGCATTTATTTGTAAGGTTAACCAGTTTGCAGATGGTCTGCTGCAACATTTGATGGGTACATCTTACATTCTTATGCTCTAGACAAGATATAACATTAGATTCTGTTTCTCATTCAGCAAGCTCGTTCAGAGACCATCACTGTGTTTTGTTCAAAAATGCATCACAGTACATATGTCAGAAGGTCTTATACTTTTCCATTAACTTTGACCTAACCAGAAGCAAGAATTTTAAAAGCTGGTTTATTAAAACAAGGTTTAAAAAGTCCAATGAACATGAATGCAGACATGGTTCTTTTTGTGCCCATACCTGCTGGTCCAAGCCGTTCTAACTGAATATTTAAATTATGAATAATGGGTCCAGGCTGTGCTGTATTTGAGGACAACTGGAGCAATTAAATGGAAACTGCAGCCCTACTGACACAGCGGGCTTAACAATAAATGAAAA
This sequence comes from Hemigrammopetersius urotaenia, assembly GCA_037974485.1. Taxonomy (NCBI): domain Eukaryota; kingdom Metazoa; phylum Chordata; class Actinopteri; order Characiformes; family Alestidae; genus Hemigrammopetersius; species Hemigrammopetersius urotaenia. The sequence goes on from JBBPDC010000039.1 coordinate 4,217,447, forward strand.
AGCATCTCCACTGAACAATGGAAAATACATACAAAAAGAATTACAAAATGCTTTATTCCTCACATGATCATTATTACACAGCATTAAGAGCATAATAAAATAGGTAGGATTAGAAAAATAGATTTAAAAACCTCATCAAAGGGCACAAAAATTGGTTCATCACTTTACTCAAGTTTTTTTTTTTTAATAACTTGGCCATATAAAGGCCACTGTGTGTTAAGACACTGATGGCGTCTTTTATAACAGCAGAGATGTAAAACTAACTCCTCAAACTCTTTCTTTGATTAAGTGAGACCATTAAGTAGCATCAGCATCCTAGAAAAGTCAATGTTATGATGTAATTGACTTTCCATAAGGAAAACAAAATGTAATAAGCTGTAAAACTAGCTTTAAAAGCTTTTCTACTGGGCCGAAATGTAATAACTGTATTTGTGCAGTCATAAAAATGTCCTCTCTGTACAGTTAAAAACAGTATGATGACATCACAGAGAACAACAAGGAGACGATCATCTAGTGATACGTTAAGCAGGTAATACTTGCAGCCTACTGTAGTCACTGTAGAAGGTCTCAGGGTTGGGTTACCGCTCTCGAAGTGCTGGCTGAGTGAATACGCTCAGTGCTGGATACCTGAGCTGAAGACTGTATTGTGGGTGTATGGGCTGAGCCATTCACATGGCTGCTGCCCAAAACAGCCTTTGAGTGTCTGCACTTTGAAGAACCACACTGACAGGTGAAGTACTTTCTCTTGATCTCCCAGTACTGATCTCCATAGTCAAAGCTGGGGGAAAGTAACAAGCACCAATTAGAAACGGAACAGAGAACCTAAACAATAAACAAAAACGAATGATATTTTCCCCAGAATGGCGCTGCCGGTGACCTAGTGGTCAGGGTGTTGCCCCTGCGGTCAGAAGGTCGTGGGTTTGAATCCCAAGATTGCTAGTGGCACCACTGAAGTACCCTTGAACAAGGTAACACACCCACATACTGGTCCCCCGGTGCCCTCTGTTGGTGGTTGCCCACTGCTTCACTTGTTGAATGGGTTAAATGCAGAAGAAGAATTTCACATTGTTTACACCGTTTGCTGTGGTGAGTTCATACGTTACTATATAAGGCCACTTTAACTGAAAACAGGAATAAAATGAAGCAACATTCTGTCAGTGAATCAGGAGGAAATAAATAACAATCTCAACCTATATATGGTTACCAGCAGCCTATCAGATAAAGAGAGAGAGAGAGACCCCAATGCATAGCCGAAATAAAATGAGAAAGACCTGGAATTCACAGTTGCTCCTGAAAAGCTTTTGTTACCTGTTCTTTAAAAGCAAATCGGTTCTGTATCCATACACTCCTACCTCATGTGTCCTTCCTTGACATAGCCAAAGGTTTTAAAAGCTCTTCAAAAGGAGGGAATCTGCCTGTAAGGACTGGCAGAAGAAGTGGGCAATTTACTTGCATTTCCTGCAGTATAGAGAAGCCCAGCTTCTCTTTGTCTACACTCAGCTGCTCTGTGACTCATGTTTACGATAGCCGTTATCCAAGCTTTGCAACACAAACAAGATCATCGACCTGGTTGTGCTGGAGCAGTTTGTTGCTCATCTGGCAGAAAGGATGGCTAAGTAGATCTAGTGCTGGCGATGAAGCCATCCAGCTGGCAGAGGACAACCTCCTGGCATATTTGAGGGCTGGAGGGCCTCGTTCTATTTCTCTCTCTCAAATTTGTTCGTCTACAGGTTATGATAAGCTCCATGATAATTCTTGTTATGTGTTGCTTTAATATTTTAAGACTTTGTTCATAACAAGGACTACAAATACTGTATAATTATGTACACTTTACTCAATAAATGCAATTATAAATACGTGCAGCTCTTTTTTTATAGTAAGCTGTAAAAAAAAAAAAAAAAAAAACTTACTATAAAAAAAATTTCTATTCTGTTGTCCCTTTTCGGCTTTCAGCTTGTGTATGCCATTTTCGTATCACTAATAGTAAGCACACAGAATAGCGTTTAATGAACGTATGGTATGATAAATGGACGAACGTGATGAAGTGATGAACGGCTAAATATATCGGTCACTCAATACTGATTAATTGATAAAGTAATGAAGAGCCTTTTGTCTTCACTGGTGCAAAGCTTTACCCGAGCTCATCTCCAGCATGTATGGCTTTGCAGGAGAAGAGGGCAACACGTGGGAAGCGTAGATCCTGGTGCTTGGTGAACACTCTCACAGGAAACAGATTGGGCTCACACAGGTGGTTTATAAACCTGCTGACGTTGCCATAGAACTGAGCATCAATGCAGTAGACCTCACCAACCTAAAAACAGATTCAAATCATTCAGTCCAGTAAACACACACACTTCAGTGGTAAGGTAACTGCACACCCTGCTGGTTAGATTCAAAAGGTTCTCTGATGGACTTAAGCAGTGTACAGTTTAATCAGTGCAACAATCCGTGATGAAAACTACCTTATTGTCCAGATTGAACATGTACGCGTCACTCTCCCTGACATTCGCTTCTTCGTCTGAAATGATCTCCCCAGCAAACCTGTACACAGTAAAGCCACCAGGTAAATCTCACACAAAAAGCACAACATCTATGATGATAAATATTACTAATAATCACTAAGAAAATATATAATCAAACAGCTCTTTTCTGGAGCTGGTGTCTGATGTCTGTCCATCGCTTTCAATGAAGACTGCTATACTCCCATTTAGTCTAGCAGTTAGGGTTCCCGGTTTTCACCCTGGCAGCCCAGGTATGACTCCCAGTGTGGGAATGCTTATTATTGTTGGGCAGCTGGAGGCCTGGCGGTTAGGGAGTTGCCTCGCGATCAGGTCACACACTATATGAATAAAAATATTGGGACACACCTGTTTTTTCAGGGTTTTAGGCTAGGTTCCTTCCAGTGAAAGGAATGTGTACAAAGCAAGTCAGCCCATTTCATCAAACATCAGTGCCGGACCTCAAATGCTCTACAGAACTAATGGGCACAGAACTAATGGGCACAAATTCTTGTGGAAAGTCTTCAAAGAAGAGTGGAAGCTGATATAGCGGTGTCAATAAAGTTCCTGTTGGTTTAATGGTCAGGGGTCCCAAGACTTTTGTCCATATAGTTTACGTTTGAAACCCAAGACCATCCCCACACACACCTTACTGGGCACCACAATGGAGACTGCCCACTGCTTCACTTGATGAATGGATTAAATACAGAAAAAAAAAATCACATTGTTCATATTGTGTGCTGTGCTCATGTCTGACTATAAGGGGCCACTTTACATTAGTCATCAAATAAATAAGGGTATGGGTCTAATCTATCTATACAGGAACATCATATTAATAGCTGCCGGGCATTTCTGGCTTGCTTCCTTTGTTGTTGGCCTCAGGATAGCAGCTCTGCACCACATTATGTCCTCAGTGATTTAGGGCTTATGCCAAACACTGAGAGGTGTTTTCAAAATACTGACGCTATGACTGAGACGAGCTTCTGAGGGCAGTTATCAGGGAAGAAAAAGTCTGTGATGTCTCTTCTGACCTTCTAATTGCTTGAAGCCTCTTAAGCTTGCCATCTGTTTAGTACTTCCAATGTCGCCATCTCTTAAAGCATCAGATTGCAGAACATGAGGCGGAACATTGCTGGTTTCAAAGTACAGCCTTGCCTGACACCATGGTAGCTTTGATATCTCACCCAAGTTCGTCTACATGCCATCAAAGAACAGTTGTACTATGAAGATAAACTGCCACAAACACATGGGCTTAGACATATTTACACAACACTTCGTTATCATTAGTACCTGCAGCCATCAAACACCCTGTTTCTGGATCTTGTTCCATGTTAGCTGTCCTAGTGAGTGCCCTGTCCCTTTTACAGATGTATGACAGATGCATTTCTGAACTGCTGGGAGATCTTCTCCTGTTACCACATGTGAATGAACAGCAGTTGTTTTTGTCAGGCAATTCTGCACCTACCCTGACCTGTCAAAATCTAAACCTGGAGCTTTGCAACTACAGAGCAAGCAGACTGTCTTCTAGGTTTAGAACAAGGCTGTTAAATCTATTGTTTTGTTGATTATATGAATCAATGCATTTACTTATGTCCACTTCCTCAGCTTTTTGAATGAAACACAATATGGGACAGCTAACTGGAGCAGAGGTCTTTAACAACAGTAACAAAAACAGTTTGCTTAATTCTATGGCGGTTGGAAGGTGGTGAAAACACATTAATTGGACCACATTTGGTACATAAACACCACATATTATAAGTGGACCTTTGGGGAAAAAATTCAATACAAGGATATGAGCCTTTAATGAACGAAGCAGAATCCCATACTCGCATATGAAGGTTCCTTCAGGAATATCTTGCAGAGCTCTCACACCCCAACCCTTTCTGGTAGTCCGGAAGACCTGCAGGCGTACCCTAATGAGACAAACACCATAAAATGTTATAATTTTTTCTGCACAACTCTAAATATTAAACCGAAATCTAAATGAACATGCACATACCACAACTCAATATGCTTAGTAGTCACAGCTAGGTGGCTCACAAAGAAGCTTTTCATAATTACCGTAGTTGGTTCTGTACTACCCGGTTCCGGCACGTTCTCCAACATGAGCAGGCATGGTTACATTCAAACAGAAAAGGTGGCTCTTCTCGACAGAACTCCTGCAACAGGCGCCCCTCCTGAACATAGAAGAAAGAGCTCATAGAATGAAATAAGCCCTTCCAATATTGCAATTAAGCTAATTACTTTATGGAGTTCACAATGAAGAGACTCTTATAAGAACAGAACGGCAGAAAACAAATCTGCTGTTTGTTCCTTCAGTCATTCAAAACAATGGAAACTTGGATCAATTACATTAGTAATCCAGTAATCTATAGAGCATAATTATTATTTTTAAAGACCAAGCAATAAAAATACATGTATAATTAAAAAACAATACACATTTTTTGAAGATCATAAAAAAAATGATGAACTAGGAAGCTCTTAGTCAAAGTTTTGGCTGAAAATATGTATAGAAATGAGTGTGTCCGTCAAGCTGTCTTACCCTGTCATACCAACAGCGCATGCTGAGCTGGCCACAGATACAGCTGCTGGAGGAGCAGTCATCTTTACAAGTGCAGTGCTTTATCGAAAGACAGAAATATATACAAAGAGACACGTAAAAAAAAAACTATGTACAATAATGTATTATTCCACAATAAACTGACATATTTCTGTCTTACACTCACCTGTAAGTGTGTGATATTTTCATCAATGTTCACCTGGGTGGTGAAACAGTTCTCAGGGACATATTTGAAGTCACCTGGAAAGGGCTCCTGGTCCACCCCGTTCACACACGTCACAGGGACCTCCTCGTAACCACGTGACAGATCTCTGTGCGGCGAAACAGCAAACAAGCAACAGAAGAACCTTACAGCATGTCTTTGTATGTCAGTGCTGCATTCAGTTGAAATGCTCCAATCCTCCAAAATATGTAACAGAACAATCCCTAGGGCAGAATTCCCATTCATAAACATAGGTGCATCAGCTGGACAAGCAGTTTACATCAAATTTTCAGTTGTTTATTGTTTTCTGTTATGAAAACACATGTTAAGGTGCTGATCTCCAATACAAATATCACATTCTTCCGATACGGAGTACTGAAATAAAACACGCAACTTTAAAGTACAATGCAACAATAAATCATTGTTATCAAAGTCACTATAAAAAAAATCACATAATCTACTTATGTTATTACTGTGTTATAAAAATGCAGTACAAGTTAAACAGCACTTTAAATCAAAATTCAAAATGCTCCGGAAACCTGCAGAGGAGTTTCTCCCCCTGGTTATCTCTGCCTTTGCGGGCATCAGTCAGCTTCTTGCTGGTGTTCAGGATGCTCCACACCTTGGAGTTGGCAATACAGCAATCCAAAGGAGTCTCTCCATCTTTGTTCTTTAGGTTCACATCCGCTCCTCGTGAAAGAAAGAGCCTGCATGCGAAGCCAGTTAAAAAAAATTTTACCTAAGAGTGTTAAATCCTATTTACAACAGGTATAGAACAGTTAAAGCAATACATATACATATAAATCTCAGAGGACCACATTGGAAAACATAGGTATGGAAAAAAATCAATCAAAAATGAAATTATGATCAGCATTACTGCTGTTTCATCTTTAGATGATCTTAGATTAGCTTTGAAAGCAGACAAAAGTAGTGAGCTATTTTGCTATTTAAATACACGTGTATGTGTAAATTGTTTTTTAAAGAATTGTTGTCTAAATGACTTTAATCTTACTTTATTATGTGCCATACGATTAAAATCTGCACCTCCTACTGTTTAAGCAAGCAGAATCTATACCAGACACACATATCCTAATTAGGTTTGTATCATTGTGAAAATTGTCTCAGGCTTAAAACAAATGAAATGTTTTTGTATCCAGCTGTCCCAAACTCACATGACACAGTCCTGGTGGTTCTGTCTGACCGCAATATGCAGAGGTGAGTCTCCATGGACGTTCATGGCGTGAAGGTCTGACCTGTTGTCGAGCAGCAGCTGAGCAATATCAGCACAACCTGCAAATGCGGCCCAGTGCAGACAGATATTCTCTTCCTAGGTAAGAAGTATTACAAATAACAACATATTTAATATGGGACAACTTCCACAGAGTTTGGCAGCCTTTTGCAAATATTTCATAAATCCCATGTCCAGATTAAATCTATTCCATTCCATTTACACCTAGTCACATGACTGTGGAAACTCTTGAGATGATGCTAGACGCTGCAGAATTTCTGGTATGCAATTACACAAGAAACTGGCGCCAACTTTTATCACTGTTGTCGCATGCATCTTTTGCCATCTCCGATTCATTCAGTAAATGAAAGAGCACTGCGTAGTTATGTCTGAGTGACTGGATAGCACTGGATCAAATGTTTCTTGCTGTATTCATACTTAGATTTTATACAACCAGAGAGCTCTCTAAACAGCCTAAGACGCATGAAGCTGAAGTAAACTCTAAGACTAAACTCAATATTCATACTAAATATTCATACTATTTTGTCCATTAAACAAATATCATTTCTATAACTCTATTTGATTTATGCATCATTAGATTCAGTGTCCAAACATTTATAATAATGAAGAGGAAACACTCATTTTAAAGCCGATTTTGCTGTTTAAAGGCTCAGACAAACCCACTGATTTATTTCTCGTACCTTGTCCCTCATATGGATGTCCACTCCTTTGGCGATCAGCAACTTAACCAGCTCTTTGTGCATGTTTTCAGTTGCCCAAGTGATAGGAGTCCACCCTCCATCATCCTGATATTAGTAGACAGACAAACATTCTCCCTCTGTTCAATTCTCACTATTAAATGCCATTACAGAGACTTCGGAGTTGCCCTCAAAGCATTAGCACATATTTCCAAGAAAAAGAACCCTCACTGAACCTCATTCTTCCCATTCTATGATGCCAATTAGGTACAGAAAGACTGGAACAATGTTTAAAGACAGACAGTGTCACTGTTACCTTAGAGTTAATATCTATAAATGAAGAAGACAAGAGATGCTGCAGTATGCCAGTGTGGCCTCCTCGAGCCACCATGTGGAGACACGTAGATCCTCTTATATCCTATAGAAAAATAGTAGCATAGTGTGGAATATTCAGCTTGAACTAAATTTATGAAGCTGACTTGATCATTTGATAGTCAAGAGTTGGCAAAACCTCATCAGACCTTGTGAGATGTGGAAGCTCCAGCTTTCAGCAGGTACTCCACCGTTCCCATGTGGTTGTTCTCACAGGCGAACATTAGAGGAGTCCGCTGCTGGTTGTCACACATGTCCAGGTTTGCACCCGCCTCAGGAGGAGAAACAGAAAGAAGGTGAAGGTGTTGCAATGACATCTGCCAAAGTTAAAAGTCAGTTCATGAAGTTGATGTTTTAGAAGCAGAAAATAGCTTAAGAAACTGTGATGCTAGATTTTGGTCAGAGAATCTCTAAAACAGCAAATCTTGAGGAGCGTTCCTGGCAAGGAGCAGTTAGATCTGTTTTGGTGGCATGAGGGAGACCTTCACATCATGAGGCAGGTGGTTTTTATGCTATGCTGATTGGCATATATACAAAAGCTTTCCCCAGAAAAACAGATTTAAATCAGCCCTGCTCCCGATTCTAATTGTATTAATTACTGCAGCCCTATTGGGATTACTAATGTTTTGCTATGGTGATGTTAGAAGCCTAATCATGTCTTGCAATACCTGAACCAGGATGTGGCAGATTTCTCTGTGGCCCTCAGCAGCAGCCATGTGGAGAGAAGAACGCCTCCCCTCACTCTCCATCTGCAGGTTCGGGTCCACCCCTTCCACTGATTCAAACAACAAACGCAAAAGAATGTAATACTTCATCAGCGTTTTGCTTAGGTAGCCTGAACACAGCACACACATTTCAACATTTGACTCTATTCAGATCATTTACAAACAGTTCTTTACCAAGCATACTCATGACTTGCTGAAGCTCCCCTTTCTTCGCTGAGAAGTACAGCTGCTTTGGGGGAAGCTTTGACTTCCTATACCTTAGAAAGATTCAAGGAATTGAGAAAATGAGGTGAGCAAATATTTAATCAAATGGTTAAAATAAGTGTGTCAGGACTACTTTTACACAGCTGGGTGATGTTCCTCGACAAAAATAGCAGGTATCTAAGCTTACTGTCCATCCTCCAGCACCTCCAGGACTGTCTTCAATGACTCAACAGCAGGTTCCACTGGTCGATCAGGAGATCCAGGATCCACTCTACGTCTTTTGTAACGTAAGGTGAAAAAGACAAAAACAAGATGTAGACACATGATAAATAGACATAGGCCGAGAGAATTCTGAAGGATGTTAAAAGAGGAATAGACACAATAAAAGCAGTGGAGGCATACAGTTTATTTTAAATTGCATCAATTTGAGAAACAATTATAAATCAGCTGTTTTGAAAATCAGGCACTAGATTTTCAAAACAGCTTTAGGGGCTGTTCACATATCGCCCCTAACAACGCGTGGAAAACGCTTTCGCTTTCTCCTTCTTTCCAAAAGCGCTAGGGGCTTGCGCTCCGGAAGCGTCTGTCATTGCTAAGCAACCATCAGCCACGCTCTCCATTT
>JBBPDC010000039.1:4241858-4254393 GCA_037974485.1 Hemigrammopetersius urotaenia
GTTGCGTTTATATTTTTGTTGAGTGTATATACTATAGAATAATATATATATATATATATATATATATATATATATATATTCTATAAAATATATATATATATAATTCTATACAATTATATTATAAATATTACATGAGTGAAACAGCAACTTCCCACAATAAACATTAGAAATACTAAAACAAACACAAGAAAAGGCGTTTCTTGGTATCTACACTATGGGGGACCTTGGTGGGCTACTGCAACTATGACATTCCACATTTAGAACAGGATGGATGAGGTGATAATGAAGAATGGAATTAACCGCATGTCACTGCTCATAAACATTCTAAGCTGTTCGTTCTTTACAGACAGACCAGAGGTGGAGGTTTAGTAACATTATCAGTTAAGGCTATGCAACAGTCATCCTTTTATTTTTCAAATATTCATAGGTACAACTGTATCTTCAATATTTGAAGGCATGATGTAGAATATTTTTTCCTACATTCTGTACTCTGTTATGTCTTGTTTGTGGAAGCTGACCATTCCGGCACCAGCGCCAAAAGACTCTGGGAAGCCCCTCGATTTGATATGTATTGGAAAAGCTCTGTTAAAACCAAAATGTGAGCTTCCTTTTATAGACACAGAGAGGACAGCAAGGAATCTCATCAGAAAGGAACAGGTAATTTAAGCTGCCCGAAGAAAGTGTGATCTCTGAAGAACACCTTAAGTGAGAGCCTACCTTGAACGCTTCTTTTGTAAAATAGTTTGTCATAATGGCATAATGTACAGTATATTGCATATGTGGTGCTGATGAGCCTAGATGTCATGTAAATGTGTTCATGTTAATACCAGTGACAGCTTGTCAAAAATATTGAATATTGTTATAGCAATTATCACCAAACACACTCTGTGGCATCACAAGCTAACCAAACCATCACAACATATTTCACAGCAGCAATTACTATATGAGCAAATCATGACAAGATTTAAGCTCAAATCTTTACAGAAGGAAAACATACATCTTACCTGAATGTCTCCTGCAAGCAGTTAGTACTTCAAATGTTCATGTTATAAATTCCAAACCTATGTGTTTAAGTAAAGTGGCCCCATGTGGTAACATGTGAACACACAGCACAGCACACAGTGTGAACAAAGAAGACTTTTTTTTACTTCCCCTATAAGCTTAAAATGTAACAGTGCCATAGAAAATAGTGTAGCTGAGGATTCGAGATCGCCATAAGACAGTTTTGCTTAGTAGATTCTCTTCTAGCTTTTCTATTTGTATATCCCACACAGGCAAAGTACCCTGCTGAAACTCATCCTTTGCTGATGTCCAGGCCCAAAAAACAGAATATGCAATTTCCCGTTGCTGCTCCAAGGTGTCATAACACATATTTTATTTCTATACATGTAACTTGTAGCTTCAGTACCCACATCATGGAGATTTTGCCAGACAGATCAACAGAACTTTGTTTCAACTTACAGGACAGGCGGTGGGCATGTGGAGGAGTGGGACGAGATTTCGAAGCAGGACGTAAACCCAGCCAGGATCCCTGAACTGTCTATTAACTCCAGGCGATATGGTGCTCCCTCCAGAGTGAGCAACTTCCACAAGCTGTTCATACAATTTACAATTCATGAAAACCTATAAAACTCTAAGAGCTGGAGATAAGAGATGACAAACAGTGGGTATATTGTCACTGTAGCAGTCGCTTCCAAAATGATGGCTTTATAAGAGAAGGACAAGGATTCTTAATAGACGTTAGTGATATTTTCGTCTTTTTCTTTTGGTCCATTCAATAATGAAAGTGTCAAATAATGGTCGCACAAAGTGTGTGGAAAGGAATGAATGTGTTTTTATTCAGTTCCATGTTGATGGCATGGAAGGGAAAGACAAAAAACATAAGTGAGAAAATGACTAGAGGAAACAAAAAACTAGCAAAACCAGCCAAAGACCAGGAATCATGGCACAAACACATGAACACAATGAATAAACGATGACAGGGCTGATCAAAGGGGTATATATGTATATACCCAGCTGGACAGAGGGGGTAATAAACTAAAGTCAACTGAGGCATAGGGGCAGAGCAGAAAAAACAAAACTATAATACAATATAACATAATAAAACACATGGGCAGAGACAAAAGGAAAGGTAAACAAGGAGGGTAAAGCTTAAACAATGATTTCTGTGTGCCAGTGAGCTGACATTAAAATAAGCAAACAATGCATCAATGGGTGGATTGCAAACTTAAAAAACAAACAGCAGAAGTGCAACCTGCATAAGGAACTGAAAGATGAATGGCTCTGTCACACAGGGTGCAAAAGCTTCACAGACGAGCTGGGAAAGCACAGGCCCCAAACTGCAGGGAGGCAGGAACACCAGACCTGTCCTTCTCAGAAAGAGGACAAAAGGGTATTATCACTGTCTTTTTGTTAGTTCATTTTTGTTTGACCTTCTTTAGAGAAATAATGAAGTCCATAAAGCAGAAAACCATCAAACACATTTCTTCTCAAAATAAAAACAAGAGCAGCTCTTTAAGCTCTTTAACTTCATGTCCACTATCTACTAGACATCTATCTATAGTATAATTACTGCATTATTAGTGTTAAATCATTGCAGAAGTAAACATGTGGAGAAATAAAAACCTCTACCAATTAACTCATATATATTCCTATTTTAGAGGAACTACATAAGAAGAGCATTTATAAAATACTGCTGATTTCTTTGCTCTTCCAGTGTCCTGAAACCTCTGAATCCAGTTCTCCAACAAGGTCCGAGCATTTCACACTGTGTTGGCATTCTGACTGGTAAGGCTGTCAAACTGTGTTCCTTCTTTACCTCTTTAGAATAAAGTAATGAAACCCAAACAGGAACTATGTTTAGTTCCCTTTTACTTTTACTTTGAGTACCTATGAATGATTCTTTAAATAACTAGTTTTTTAACAGAGTGTGAAGGATCTATTTAAAGTTTAAGGCACTCTACTTTAATGAAAAGTCGCCTTTTTTCTGTATCTGTATGCACAAACCAAGAACCATGTCCTATTTTTAGTAAAACAAGGCTGCCATGAAAATTAAATGACAAAATTGTTCCTTTGTTGTACCCATTTGTATTATACTGTATTGTACTGTACTGTATTAGGTAACATTGCTGCTTGCGCTTGTATACTGTCAGAAAAAAAGTGCCATACAGGTCCATTCTTCTTTGTCAAGGTACAAACAGTATAAATGTACCCTCAAATGAGCAACATAGTCCTATTTGTACCTCTTTACAATGTTTTGCAATGGAAAAGCTTGGAGTCAATGCAACTTATAAAGATCTAACTTAAATGGAACATGATACAATATTCTAAAGGTACTGATGACATACCCTTGAGGGTCTTAAGGAGTCCACCCTAATGAACTTAAAAATGATGGACAGGGTTGAGCAGGGGGGTTGTTGGGGGAGGGGGGCTAATGTATTGTGCAGCAACATATTGGCTACAGTCAGTAACTGTAAACCTATAAAGGTGTCAGATATGAGTGAGCACGACTACAAGACAGGCTCATTATACACTCTCTACTGCTTGTGGTTTATCATGAGAGCGAGGCAGGGTTGTGGAGGTCACAGAGCCACAGAGAGAGACCGGGGCTATTGTGTTCAGACATTTCTATGAGGTGGTGCTCCAGGAACCACAGTGGAGGTATGTGAAAGACCAGCTCAGACACAGGTTAGACATTGAAGAGAACAAATCCTTGTGTGTGTCTTTTCTATTTGATATTCAAGTTTGACATCTGCCTTATATAAATGGAGTTGTCAGGCATGTGTAAACGCATTAGTTTTTGTGACATCACAAAGTTGGGCAGTTTTGCTTGTATTTTCAGGCTGTATGACTTTGGAAATGTTAACATGCACGTACCACATCAAAATCCTATTTTAAAAAAAGATCCATGCAAATGGACCTTAAAAGGATATGCATCAGCCGCATTCCTTTGGAAGTAGCCATAATCATGTCTTGTACAGAGTGAGGATGATGAACAGTCTAATGTGCAAATTCATGTCATTTAAGCAAGATCACAGAAGACTTTACATATACAGCACTCTTTTGAGCATTACAGGAACTGTAATGTTCAAGAGTGCTTTTCATGGCCGCTCCCATACGTTTCCAGCGCTTATTACATTCCCACGTGTTTTCAGTTCCTGTTTATACTGGCAAAGACAGTACCTGAGTGAAGAGCCTTGTTTGCACAAATAACACCCATTTGTTAAATATTAATCTAGTAGTTACTCTATTATTGTTTACAAGCAAACACAGGTAAAATGTAATTTAGCCAAATAGGCTTCTAAACAGAACATGTGACTTTCATTACCTGCCTTGAATTAAAATGACCAAAATCCTTATGCATTATATTACACTTGTATATGCTTGGATGAGTTTGGTGTGAAAGAGCTTGACTGGCCGGCACGGAGCCCTGACCTCAACCACATCAAACACCTTTGGGATTAACTCTAATGGAAAATGAGAGTCAGGCCTTTTTGTCCAACATCAGTGTCTGAACTCATAAATGCTCTACACAAACTCCCATTGTAACTCAAAAATTTTTGTGGAAAGAGTGTAAGCTGTTGTAGATGCAAAGGGGGACCAGCTCTATATTAAAGTCTAAATATCTGTTGATGAAATGGGCAGTCATCCCAACACTTTAGCCCTTAGTGTGTGCGTATGTGTACATATATGTGTAAGATCCATTTCATTCAAAAACAGAAACTCTACTGCAATATGGAATTTGCATTCTCTTTTTAGAGACCCGAAACCAGCCTCACTATGGGAACAAAGCGATGGCAACTGGACATAAGGGACCCTGGGAACAAGGGATTCACTGTATATCACTGTATGTCTTGCAAATGCTGTATTTCTGGGCAACTGTAAAGCTTGAAATAAAACATCGAAAATACTTTACAAAATGTGGACGATTCTCATGAATTCCCATGTCTTTACTATGGCAATGCAATTTTAATATCAAAAAGGCACAGCACAACTCTACCCTTAATTCACAACGGGATGGTCATGGTTAAAAATGATTAAACAGTAAATAAAAATGTTCTGATACATTTATTAATACTGACCCACTCATTTGCTAAGTCACAATGCCTTCAATATTGCTGTCAATTTTCCTGATTCTTTTCATTCCCACAACCATTTAATATTCAGCCATTTAAATGTAATCCAGTCACGTTTTGCATTATAGAGAAATCCTTACAGCAATTTGTTAGCCTAAATATATAATAATAATCAGGCAAAAATGTATGGAAAGTTTAGAATAAACAATTTAATCCATGTTCTTAAGCAAAGAACAGAGCAAAAAGCATTTTCTAAGTCATTTACAAGCGAGCTGGCTACAAATACAGGTCCAATTCTACATCATACAAGGTCAGTCACAATGTCAGTGCTGTACATTACAAAATGTCTTTTGAATGAATAACAATTAAACAAGACCACACTTCAATAAAACACTCATCCTTACCAAAAACAACTGGGCCTCAAAAGGTGCCATTCTGACGCAGGAAGGACTTTTAAAAATGACCTTTGGTCAAAATGGGGGGAAAAGAAACTCCAGCAAAAGCCAGAATACGCTGGTGTGGCTAAAACAGGTGCCATGTAGCGCTGTTTTGCGATCAGTCTCTACGTGACTACAGTCCATATCTCAAGTGAGTATGGCCATTTTTGTTTGAATGCCGGCTGAAAGTCTGGGGGCCTTCTCAGAGAGGAGTGGTGGGTGTGGAGGCCGTGGTGGGGACTGTAACAGGGTGGAGACCCAGGTCTAGGCCTGGAGCTTCCTCAGGCTCAGGTGGACTTCGCTTAGAGGCTTCCAGCTTCTCTGCCAGCTGAGAGTAGAGTTCCTTCACCTGTTCACTGCTCTGTGGACACAAATAGAGCAGAATTAATGTATAGTGAGCGGAATATACAATAATATGCCACAGTTGCTCATGCTCAAGTTTCTTCTTTGAGACAATGGCAATGTTACACAAATAAATTAGATTGAACTGAATCTATTACTTACACCTAGCAGCTTTTGACTGCATCACATACAGTCACAAATTCATATCACAATTACTTTCAGTTAAGCTTTTAATCATTTTATTTGCACCGTAACCAAGTAACCTGTTAAAAAACTATTTCTTATTAACAATTTGTATAAATTGCAGAAAAAAAACATACAGCTAAATGCATTATGCTCTGTAATGTTAATTCTGCTTACCTGTTTGGGTGGTTCAAGGGTTTTCATCAGTATTTCCATAGAGGACTGGTGTACCTTCTGGTAGAGATGGTTCAGCAAGCGCAGTGTGTGTCTGTGCACATTCTCTTTGCTGGCAAAAATGTAAAACATGCATTCACCAAGTAGGCTACAACATAAGATTCACCTTCTACAGAAAGGCACTGATATATAAAATACTTTTTCTAATCCAGTATTACTCAATTAAGTCATGTCACGATAACTTTACAACTCCATTTTCAGATAAAAATTACAATTCACTACATACCCATGGCTCTTAAAGTGGGGTCCATTATATATTGACCAGACATCGTTGATTTTATTATTTCTAATTTACATTTTACGGCATTTAGAAGGCACTTTTATGCAAAGCAATTTCATTCCCTAACTACAGTGGACAGTCTCCCTGGAGCAACTTGCGCTTAAGGGTCTTGCTCAGGAACCCAGTAGCAGTGTGCTGAAGGGAAAATTCGAACCCATGATCTCTATCCTACCCTACTAGGTCAGCACCACCATCACTGTTTATAGCAAATAAATAAAAGTGAAAATTGACACACAACTGGAGAATTTGTTACCAAGAATATAAAATCTGTTGATAATTACTATTATTTTAAAAACTAGTATTATTAAATGTTATAATAAAGCAATTTTAGTTTAATGGCAATGTAATGACTGAAAACATTTTATTAACAAGTGACATTATGCATTATGAGTTGAAAATGATATGTTGGTTGGTGCCCTAGAGAAGAGATGTATATTAAGGAGACATTAACCTTGGTGTTCTTTCCAAATTATTCCACCCGTTGTGCCCTTTATAGAAATCAGTCACAAAATAACTGAAGTGTTGATTGCACTGCTGACTGACTGCTGACACATCTTACAGCTGGAGGCTGTGTGTTCATGGTGGCAGAGTTTGACTCACCACTGCATATGAAGTCCGTTGGGTTAAGAAATTCTAGAGAAGTGCAGCAGCAGTGCACTGACTCACCAACTTATGCACAAACTATGATAATACAGACCTAGAGAAAGAGGTGAGGAGGAAGTTGTCAAAAACCGCTGCACAGAACTCCTCCGTACCAAACTCGTCAGAGAGAAGAGTCAGATGACCCGTCAGGAGATGGAGGAAAATATCTCCAAATGCCATGTCATTGTAGGTTTCCACTGCAAAAGACATACACTTTGATTAAACATATTGCCACTAGGGGGCAGCAATGTTAACATGTGAGGGGATACCACCTTCCCTGGTATTAGTGTGGGCTTATATACTGATCCGAGGTCAGTTTCACAGGCTCTCTTACAACGGTTAAAAGGTCGAACACGCTATTTCTAAAAATACATATACATATACAATACTGTGCAAAAGTCTTAGGCACCTGAGGAAATTATGCTTAAAAGCTGTTTACTACTGGGCAGTAGTGTTAAGTTAGTGTAAAAACACTTACATTACAACAAATACAAACAACATTAATGCAGTAAATGGTGGTTTCATGTGTGACAAAGTGTTTGCTTAACCATTTCCAGACCTCTTTCTTCATGGAAGCCCAGTTTACTTGCAGCTGCTCAAGACTTTTGGACAGCACTGTATAGAATATATATAAAAAACATATGAGGAATGGCTTACCTAGAGCAGGCAATAGCCTCTGCAGAGCATTCTTATTCCTCTGCTTAGCAATATGAAGAACATAATAAAGACCCATTTCACATGCTACTCTGTTTTCCTGTAGATATCTAGGGAGAAACATACAAAATAAAAGTCCATCACACTGTGTAACTCTTCCAGTATACCAGGAAAAAATGCTCTGCCTGACGTACGTAAAAAACAACCTTTTATGTGAGAAATAAGTTTTTGTCTGTATGAAGACAATAGATACAAATAAATGAAGACATGAAAGAGTTGTCACAATTTGGACAAATACCTTCCTAATACCCAGTCCTAAAATAAATTACCAGCCCTAAATTAAATAGCTTACTGAATACTTTAATGTGCCAAGTACTGAGCTGGGAGAGTAAACTTAGTAAACTAGACAGTGTGCATAGCTGATAAAAGTGTGGGGCTGCAGCATGTTAGGTAGTATAATACCTGGTAAAAGTATCAGGCAGGGCAGTGGGGTATGTGAGTGAACTCTTTTCTTCACTGGGGAGCTTCTGTTCTACAGTGAAAGTATAATCGTCCACCACTATTGACATCATGGCTGGCAGGAAACGTGTAACAACCTCCAGTTCCTAATAACAGCACAGAACAAAACCACTTCCTCAATAAATTACAATGTTCAGAACTGTTTCAAGGACCTTTTCAGGGAAAGTGCTACTCTTACCATTCGTGGCTCTTTGAAAACCTGGCTGTCGATCATGTCCCATGCTCCCTGGCCAAGTGAGAGCATCCTGAGGAGCAGGAGCAGGTCTGTACTGTCCTATTCAAACACACACAACACATGGAACTTAAATGAGCTAATAATATATTTCCTGCTCTTTAAAAACAGAATAAAAATATTAGAATAAAAATAATGATTTGCTATACACCCACGGTTCTAAAAGTGAGATCTGGGTACTTCTAGAAGTCTATTAATGTATAGCCCTCAGATCTGGGATAATACCATTATTTCTTATTTATTAGACCCCATTGAAAAGACAGCTTGTGCTCTCATCAAATAACTATAAAATTCTGAACATTTGAACAATATAAAAAAAACTGGAAAACCGCACCACTGATACATACCACTTTTATTATTTTTTATTATTATTATTATTATCATCATTATTATTATTATCATCACGTTTTGTCTTTGTGCTTTATTACTGTCCTTGCATTTGTCATTAATGTCGTGCTTGCTTGTTCTGAATTATTCGCTTCCAAAAAAGACTAAACCCACTACATTTTTAATACTGTTTTGATTTCAATACTCTAAATAAAACTATACACTATATGGATGTTTTGGAATTGATCACAGATTTTTCTCTGTGTATGTTACAATCTAGAGCTCTTACTCTAGGCAAGGCGTCCTGGCTGAGCAGCTCCTGCAGGTTCCTCACAGTGCTCAGCACCAGTGTGTTACAAGCAAAAGGGTCACACAGGATCATTGAAAGGTCCCTGGGACAGAAAGGAGCAGGAATGGCATGACCACAGTGCAGCAAAAAAGTCAATAACTAACTGCTTCACTGTGCATTCATCTGTGTATTGATTTGGCATACCCCAGCACTTGCTCTTGTCCTTTCTTCACACCATCCAGGAAGCCCTGCAACTCACGGGCCCGTTTGGCATCCACAAACTTCTCCCTGATGCAGGCATCCAAGCACCAGGTGAACTGCAAGAAGAGAGTGGAAAAGAGTCAGTTACATTAAAACTTGAAAAAAGTTCTACACCTCTAAATAGCACCTCTAGAGCAATGGTGGGTAGAGAGAGGCAAACAGTAGAGACACAAAGTGTGTTTTAATCATTAGCTTTTAAACTGCATGTCTCCTGTAGTATCAGAGGGGCTTTGCCTACTATGCAATGTCAGCAAGTAAAGTCACATGCAAAAAACGAACAGTTACGGAGTGTTGCACAAACATTGACAGAAGGTATGTGTACTAATGAGCAGTACTAATGAAATCTCCAGTCTGCCAAACGCAGATTTATAATGGCCTGCAGATACCCTGTTTATCATTCACAATGCAAATGAATTCCTAAGCAGATTCACTGAGAATGTATGTTTTAAAACATTTTTTTTTTATTGACATTATTAACATTAATGGCCTCGCAAATGTCTCCATACAGAGGAAAAGAGCTAAACGATTTACATCTACATTCAGAACAAATGAGTTTAGTCATTACGATTTTTCTATTCATCCTATGTTTTGCTCTTTTATCATAGTGTTCTACTGTGTATCGTACTGAAAGAACAGCATAACGAGGGTAAGTGAACTAAAAGCAAATATCGATAATATACTAGTAATAGCAGCATTTGCATGAAGGGAACCATGATAAATATTTTGATTAGTAAAAAATAATTTCATGTTTAGATATACAGCACCCATTAAAACTTGAAAAAAGAAATTAACAGAAAAAATTCCTTTCTAAAAACAGCAATCTCTCAAAAATGCTATACCTATGAATGGCATTACTTCACACCAAATTTTCACAACAGCTTCTGCTAAATGGGAATGTGGGCCAGTGTCCAAGTCCCTGATGCTCCCCCAGACAGTCCACATTTTTGCTTCAAAACAGGTTGGAGCTAAAACAGACTGTCTGGGGGTCCTGAGCATTGGTTTAAAGGCCACTGCCCTAGGCCACTGCATTCCTCATAGGTTAGGGATTGCTTATGAGGCTAATAAGAATGGTTTCTCACCTTGTGGCAGGGGTCAACAGAGCAGATCTCACTGATATCCAGGTCATGGAGGGACATCAGAAGTTCGGCACGCAGCGTGCAGTAGTGTACGTTGCGTGTGCGCAGGAACAGTGTCCTCAGGAACTGCAGCACCATGTCATACAGCTTCACGTTCTTTCCAATCATCTGAGTGAGCTTCTGCACCACCTTATAATATAGCACTTATTATTAGCCAAAAATAAAATGATCAAGGCTTTTCCAAAGCTTGATAACTGTATGCATGTAGTTTACATTTGATCTTAATAAGTAGTGCAGTCACCTTTCAGCATTCAGTGTAGTTTTAAAAATAATTCTGAACTGAACTCAATAATTTCAGAAATGTTATAGTGCATTAAATTGTTTGCAAATAATCAAATCACTGTGTCAGAGATTTACAACCCTGGTAAGTAACCATCTGAACACTGATAATCGCATCATGACAGCAGGTGTGCTCATACAAAGGAAAAACTAAATTGTGCTGTGACCATCTAGGCATAAAGCCCAAAATCAAAACTGTACCTTGTTAGCATATTAAGCACAATTCATTATACCATGCCATTTTAATGATGATAAATAAATAAATAAAATAATCTTCAGAGTGTGGGGACCACTATCTGTCTTTAAAAATGTCTTCTACATTTGAACCATTTGACCATTATCTACTAGCAAGCAGTAAAAAATATAATTTATCAATAATAACTATTTCTCCTCGGCCATCTAACACATTTCATCTGGTGACATACTCTCACAACTCAGAAAAAACAGGTTTCGATTAGAAGTGTTTCGCCGAAACAAAACTGTGTTACAATTTCAAATTTAAAAGGGCCCATTTTTAATGATTTAAAACCTTCACAAGCTGCAAAAGAAGTTTTGACTGCACTCTTTTCATGATGACAAATAAAGCATATAGCCCTTTAGCTCTGCCCATTCACAGTGATTGTTTTTCATTAAGGCTCAGAGAATATATTAGTCTTAAAGTAACAACAGCAAAAACATCTTGTTTAACTGCAAGGCATAAAGACAGGCTGGAAATCAGACATACAAAAAATAATCAATGATTTTTTTTGGAATGTAAAACCACAAAAGGTGAAAAAACAGGAAAAAAGACAAAATGCAAAGAATATGGGCCCTTTTAAAACCATCACTGCCACATACACTGTAAAGTGCTCAAAAGGAATGCGAGACTGAATAGTGGCCTTTAGTGAAAATAAAAACTCAAGAGTAATATGTTCGACTGCTCTCACCTCCCCTTGCCGGCGTGTTTTGGGTGAAGGACTGAAAAAGTTGTGCAGGATGGAGAGGTCACTGCTAAAGAGCGCAGCCTCCTTTTCAACAATATACTGCTTAAGCAGAGGAGAGACTTCGTCCCCAAACAGAGCCTGGTTGTCCTGCCAAATCTGCCTCTTCACCTCCACTGCACAAACTTTATACAGCTCCTTATCAGCCATCACCTGCTTCAGCTTCTTTTCTGGCACCTGCACAAAGGGAAGAGAAAAAAGCAGAAATCAAATCAACAGGTGAGCTAGTAGCACAATCATTAAGAAGAAAATACCTCTTACCTTTGGTAAGTGTTTCATAACTTGCATCACAACAGGCTGTATGGAAGGCATCTTAACCAGTGGAAAGCTCTTCTCAAGAAGTTCTTCCAGCTTAGTGTATCTATAAGATAACATAACCTTTATTAGTCCCACAGGCAGGAAAATTGTTACAGCAGCTAAATGGACGTTGAACGTTGAAGCAGCCTAACGAGTAGAACAAAAAAAAAAAAACAGTACACTATACAAACATAATATAAATATGTTTGTGTGTATTCTTGTGAATTA
Source organism: Hemigrammopetersius urotaenia (assembly GCA_037974485.1). NCBI lineage: Eukaryota > Metazoa > Chordata > Actinopteri > Characiformes > Alestidae > Hemigrammopetersius > Hemigrammopetersius urotaenia. The sequence continues at coordinate 4,254,254 of JBBPDC010000039.1, forward strand.
CATATGAACTGTGTGTGTGTGTGTGTGTGTGTGTGTGTGTGTGTGTGTATACATATATATATATACACCCCTCACATTTTTGTAAATATTTTATTATATCTTTTCAAGGGACAACGCTAAAGATATGAAACTCTGATAGA
>JBBPDC010000039.1:4254493-4277485 GCA_037974485.1 Hemigrammopetersius urotaenia
TCCTACATCTTCCTGTAAAGTTGAATCCACCTAGTGGTCTTCTCGCGTCAGTCAGAGCCGAAAATAAGCCTGCAGTTAAATCCTGAATCGGGTTAGCGTTGGGAACAAGCGTTGCGCAATGCACTTGAGTTCCACAGACTCATTCTTACCGGCCGCTGTCAATTTGGCAATAGTGACACAAGTGACTCACAGATCCAGATCACTTAACTGAGTGTCTCAGAGGGATCCGAGTATCCGAGAAGGTTCAGAGTATCCCAGCTCTACTAGCTTGCTGCAGTTCTACAAAGTGTAACGTAACATGTCTATACGTGTTAATTGCGCAAGAAACATTGAACACGAATGAACCAGCTGCAGTTCTCAGTGCTTGGTGTGGGGAAATCTGTCCTTGTTAGTGTGTGTGGTTGTGAGATATTAGTTTTAAAGTCTGACAGATTCTATGTTGTATATTCGTCATCGGAGATCCAGCTCATACTCTTACCTGTCTTCATCTTTGCCTTCTGCGATGACAGCAACTCGCTCCATCAGCTTGTCCCGAAGCTCGTCAAATACCGACTGGTGGAACTCCAGGCGGGGTGTACCATGAAGATCCAAGAAAGGCAATGCAGACTGCAGGGTTGGCAATAATATGCCATTCTCCGTCTACATGCAGTATTGCACGGTTGTAATAAGCATATAACACACAAACAAATGTCAGAAAACTCATTTCACAGATCTCACAACAATATTATAGAAATCTGGAACCAAAAACCTAATTCTTTGACTAGTAAAACCTCACTAAGAAAAAAAAAAGTATTTGATTCCGTATTTAAAACAAATGTCACCAAGCTTCACAATGTACCATTCAGCCCCTAGTCCACACATTGACATATAATACAGAAAACAATCATCTTTTTTTGTTATTGTTGAAAAAAGTCTACTTATGATGCCACAAACACAATTCAGCCTATACTAGTCTGGGTAAATTTTACACTCAATGTCAGGATCGCATTCTGGCACAAGAGCATTAGTGAGGTCAGGTACTGATGCTAAAATACAACCACAAACACCACTACAAATCCAAACAGTACCCATCACTACATCAAACTTATGCCCCTCTACTGGTACTGTCAGTGCTTTTCCATGGAGATTATAAAAGTTGTATGTGCAGTTGAATTCCTGTGTCACCTCTAACCAGCTGAATTCACTACTTAGAGGGTGTCTCAATACTTTTGGACATAGATTATATCTTTCCAGATTGACTCTCACAGGTGCATGCATAATGCATCAGCTGTCCGCCCTTAAATTAGGAATAGTTATTTAATATTAGAGCTGCATGTTAGGGACAAAACCATTTCAAGACATTAAAGAGAATATCATCACTACTCTGGAATTAAAAGGGCTTAAAGTATGTAAATATTGTTTCAATGGGTACTTTTACTCTCCCCATCTATACAGTTCACATATGGCAAATAAGCTACAGAACAGCAGTTTTGGTAAGGTCACAAAATCAACATTTATATACATCTCCTTATTTTGGCAACAGTTTAGCCTCACCCAAGACCTGGTTGTTTAGTGTGGAAGAGCTTGACTTGACTCATCCTATATCAGTGTCGGACCTCATAAATACTGTACAGAATGAATGGGCCAAAATCACCAAAATCCTTATGCAATATGTTACTTCTAAATGTTTGGATGAGTTCGGTGTGAAAGAGCTTGACTGGCCTGCACAGAGCCCTGACCTGCACCCCATCAAACACCTTTGGGATGAACTGGAACAGAGATTGCAAGCCAGGCCTTCTTGCCTAACGTCAGTGTCTGACCTCTTAAATGCACTACAGAATAAATGAAAAAAAAATTCCCACAGAAATACAAAAATCTTCTGGAAAGCTCTCCATGAAGAGTGGAACATATTAATGCTGCAAGGGGGACCAACTCCATATTAAAGTATATGTATTTGAATGCAATGTTATTAAAGTCCCTGTTGGTGTAACGGTAAAGCGATTTTGCCAATATATGAATCTTGAAAACATGTAAATCGTGTTTACGCAGGTTTCCCCATTACATTAGCAAAAACTGTTCAATATTTAAGCTGCACAATATGGAAATGGTGTCCATGTTGTCCTTCTTATGCAAAATAACGTTAGTTACTAATAAAACGACCTAGGAAGTGTTGATACGTTTAGCGCAAACTGTTGCACAAGTGCTGCACATGAAACCACCCTCAACCTTAAAATATACAGCCCTATTTAATGTGAAGCAAAAAACATTTATTTAGAGACGTTAACCACTGAATGGGTTCAATAACAAATGGCCACCAGATCACAGGAGCTGTCAGGTTAGTCTCCTATTCAGCCACAATAATGTTAAAGTTTTGTATAAACCGCACCAGGAAGGCTTATTTGTGCAAAATGATATTTTGCAGATGAAAGACGTTTCACCTGAAACTGGTCGATAGCTTTGAGGGGCTCGGTGCAGTTCGTTAGAGTCTCTTTCAGATCCTCTCCGTTTGAGATCCCCAGCTCCGGCAGGCCTGCAAACATCTCTGCAACGTCGAGACAGAAGGTATAACAGGCACCAAAAACTTTATTTATTATTATATTTTGCTTTTGTTTATGTTTAGGCTGCTCTGTATCCCACTCTTCCTAAACCTGCTACTACACCGACCGTGTAGCTGCGGTTGCACGAGATAAATGGTTCCTACTTGACAAACGTTCCTAGGTTTGCAGAGCTTTGACAATTGTTGGCCTGATGCATCAGAATGTATGTGAATGAATGAATGAACGAATGAATGAATGAATACGTAGACTTAATTAAGTAAAAAACACACACTGGATCGCTCCAAGTATTCACACCACTTTTTCACTCATTTAAAGTAAAGTGACCCCTTGTAGTCACACACGAACACAGCACAGCACTGCACACTGTGTGAACAATGTGAAATTCTTTCTCTGCATTTAACCCAGTCAGCAAGTGAAGCTGTGGGTAGACATCAGGGAGCAGTGTGCGGCTCAAGGGTACCCTAGTGGTGCCTGTGGCAGTCCTGGAATTGAAACCCATGACCTTCCGATTGCAGGGGCAGCTCCCTAACCACCAGGCCACCAGTTGGGTATATGTAAGATTCCTAGCAGCCGCTAGAGGCCCGTTCTTTTCTAGTTGTTATGAAGTACTTTTATTTTGAATACACCTGTTTGAGTACAACGGGTTCTAGTTTGGAAGATCCTTAGTTACAGCTGGTGGTGTTTGTGTTTAAGCAATATTTGGTTTCGTTTGCTTTGTGCATGTGTTTATGTATTTTGTTCGGTTTGTGTTGGACCCTGGTGTCGGTCCACTGACTTCATGCTTAGTTTTGTCGGTCATCCTGTCTCCAGTTTTGTTTGTGTTTAGGCTCTCGAGCCTCTTTGTTTTCACATTATTCAATTGGATCCAGTAAAAAAAACACAAATATGTCACACTAGTCTATACGAATGTAGTTAATCAAACTAATAATAAAAAATTATAGTTTACATTATAAAATTGGATTCATTAGAACAGTCACAAATATAATTAACTCTGGTTTATACAAATGTAATTGATCTGTTAAGTAATTAATATGAATTTTGTAATGGATTACACTGAAAGATGCATTCCAGTGTTTTATTTCTCATATTATGTAATATTCTGTACTGCAGTACTGCATCCCTTGGTTTCATCAGTTTGATAGAATTCATAGATCTGTGAACTTTTTGTTTTGCCCATCGGCATGCTCTCTCTCGCATGATTTACACAAATACCTCATACAGCTGTGGGTCATAGTTGGCTGCACCATTAGATATTTGGGTATTTCTGCATTAGATAGTTTACTGGAGGTGTAGGAGGAGGAGGAGGAAGAAGAAGAAACAAACATTTCAAACAGCTCGCCCTCAAGTGCCAGTTTTTCTAAGTTTCTCCCACCTTAAAAATATGTCTTAAGGGGGTTTTTCTAGTTTTCAAACTGGAAAATCTCACTTTAAATACTTCTGTAGCCCTGATGTGGGAGGAAACAGGCATATTACTTTCACTTGAGTGTCCCTTCAATCTACTAAAAACATACCAGTTAACACTCCAATAAAATTCCTTCATACTAATATCTTAAAGATAAAATAACAATTGAGCCAAGCCTGAAATGTTCATTACAAGGTCAGTTAGATAAGAAATGAACAACCCACAGTGTTATGAAAGGCATTAATCAAAGTTTTAATCCATGATTTTCAGCAAATAAATGCATTGTCCCTGAATTCAAAAGCGTCACACATACAAAAAACATTCATATGTTAACATTAGTTAAAAAATAATGACTGTACAAAAATTCTTGTCAAACATGTATGTCATCAAAGCTGCTTTTTTCCTTCTAAAATATCCACAGTTTCAGAGAATAACCATGAATGTGCTAAGCAGTATTAAGAAAGCAATGACATCACAGTCTATTTCGTTTATGAAAGATATCACTTATTAACAAGTCATATGTGTGCTGATAACCACTGTTGTTTTAAAAAAGTCGCACGAAATTTCACCATTAATAAGCCTGTGCTGCATTTCTCATGCTCAGTGCATTAAAGGCGTACATGAGGAGGCTCCCCAATCACAGTGCTGTTAGGTTTTTATTAAGGCGCGCTATCACTTCCTTTCTTACTGCGGGACACAAGTAGAAAAACAGACAAGACAGCTATAAGAATTAGAAAGACAAAGAGGACGAGGAGTGTGCCCCAGGCTCCTGGCCGAAGTGCCTTCCTCATGGATACACTCTCAGATGGCAGCAGGTTGCTCAGTCTCAGCATGTAACCCAGGGCCCAGCCGACAGAGGTTTCTCCTGCCTATGACAAAATTAATAAGTAAGTAAGCAAGCAAGTATGTAAATAAATCAACACATAACATTATAATGTTATAATGGATTCTAAGCTATATCCTAAGCTCTAAATGTGGTGAGCCATACAGGCCATCCCATTCAGCGCATTCATGTTATTAAGAGTCGCTACACAATTTTGGGTTTACAGTTCAAAATGATGGACAATGCTGCTGTAGCTAATCCAAAAATAGTCAGGTTGAAAAGAGCACCAATGAATTAGCCATCATACCAGCAGCACTGGCTTTATTACATGACTAAAACACATTCTAACAGTGTGACCTCAAATCTGCACACAGTGAAAAGTGACCATTCTGTCATACGTGAACACACAAATCAAAATAACAAGGCTTACTTTCTGTTGGAAGGAGATCTGAGGAAACGTGCGATTATTAAAGCCGTAGCCACGGAGCAGGAGCACCTTCATGAAGACAGTGGCTGCACAGTAGTCCTGAAGACGGTCCTTCTGTTTAGGATCCTTCTTTACCATCTTTAATTAAAACACAGTCAGGGAGAGAGCTTAGAACATTACACAGCCGCCGGTAACATCAAAGTAGCTCATACTGATTTTTTCCATCAAGAGGAATATCAGATGCAACATTTATTACAGAATGTAAAACATGAATGGCAATCCAATCTATTAAGGGCCCAGATCATGGAACAAAAAAGCTTTATGTCGTGTATACACTGATCAGCCATAACCTTAAAACAGGTGAGATGGATAACATTGACCTGTCAATGGGTGGGATATACTAGACATATTTTGAGGTTGATTTGTTGGAAGCAGTGAAAATGCCAAGGCAAATGTAAGTTGAGGGACTTTTATAAGGACATCTTAACAGCAGCAGGTGTGTTACCAGTATGCAGTGGTTAGTATCTACCAGAAGCGCTCAGGAATACCAAAAAAAGACCGATCTGGGCACCCAAAGACAAAGCTACAGTGGAACACGCTGCTGAATCAGTTAATATTGGCTGTGACAAAAAGGTGTCAGAACACACACAACCTGCTGCATATGGGGCTGCACAGGCACAGACCATTCAAAGTGCCTATGCTGAGACCTGTCCAACACAAAAAAATTGTTTGAATGGAAATGTAAACATCAGAACTGCTCAGATGTATCACAGTCTTTGGACAGCGGTGTGTGTGCGCCACTTCCCTGAGGACGAGATGGAGCACAATGGGAAGAATGTAAGCCAGCAGAGGTAGTGTGATATTCTACTTGAAAACCAAGTACACCTGGTATTCCCAGGTAAAACCAAGTACACCTGGCAGTGGCCATTAGCTGCCAGACTGCAAAATTGGTCCAGGAATGGATTGAGGAACATGAGAAATTCCCACAATCTCAATACAAAGGATGTGCTGGAGAAAATGGTCAATAGAAATCTTCGCTCACTTACAACTTAAGGAATCTGCTGAAGCTGCAGACAGCTTCAGAGGTCTTGTGGAGTCCATGCCTCGAGTTGTTTTGGTGGCCTGAAGAGGATCTACCTCCACTATATTAGCTGATCAGTGTGTATCAGTCTTAAAGGCAAAGTAATCCACATATCTTGTTTAATTCTGAGCGATAAAGAGAGCTTGGAAAAAATGGTCCGACACTTCGGGCTGTTTTCTGGCAAAGTCAGAAGAGAAAAAAAGGCAAATCTACGATATGACTCCTTTAAACAAACAGAGGGTCGGACAGTTAGATAGAAGCACAAACTAAGTTTGAATTTCTTCCTTCCTGAGTGTAAGATAAAGGTATTTGCACTGTAATGCTGAAATACAGAGAAGCATCTCTCAGAATAGCTGGGACAGAATTAGCATGGCATGGCACGGCAGGGCAGGGCAGGGCAGTACCTCCACGAAGCTCATGTTGCAGACGGTGATAGCCGCCTCCTCCAGGAGCGTGGGGGAAGTGACAGCAATGCCAGTGGTGAGCTTCAGGAAACTGTGAATGTAGTAGAAGGCAGAAAATGCCTGTAACACAGAAAAACAGCACTTGTATTCATCACTGAAAAGAAGCCTTTGCCAGTTCCATCATAATTATTGCCAGTTTATTCATAATAATTGATAATCGCTATGAAAGTAATAAGCAAAATTCATCCTATTTTTCTTTATCACAGACATGCAGCACTTTGATTTATTATCTATCATTTCAGTCCGGTCCTGTTTTATAATGAACTTTTATGTGTCATTGTGCTTAAAAATAATGTCAGCCTGACATAATGAATAACAACCTGTAAAAGGTCTGTGGTTTTAAAAAATAAAAATGGACATATTTTGATTGATAAAGTTTTGATTGATGATTTTTTTCCCAAAATTATTTCACAGCCCTGCTATACTATTTAAATGGTTACAGCTGAAGAGTGACGGGCAGGACCATTACAGAGCATCATAAGATCTCATCCAGTTTAGTAACCTTTAAACAAGTAAGGGCCCTTGCTGTATGCCTAGGTGAACAGGGAAAACCAATCTTAGAAACTGATGCAAAGAAGGCTGTGGGGGGCTGAGGGAAAAAAAGAGGGAAACAGGGACAGACGCACAAAACCAAAGTGCAAGACTGCATAATCACATAAGAGCTATGATGACATATGCGGTGTGCCCAAAGGATCCCACATGCTTAAACTTCAGAGCTGCTTTGAGCTAACACTGTTCTGCTTGTCAGTGCTGCTTAATGTCACTGCTGCTTCTGCATTCCCTCAGACTTCAGCAGAAGTTAATTTTGTTTTGAGCCCTAAACTGAAAAGACCACCCGAGACGTTAGCACTTCCCGAGGCATGAGAGATGAAAACATTAGTGCTGCATTTTTCCGGCTGAAGGAACGTAATTGTAAAGCCCTGTCCTAGTCATTACACAAAATGTTTCCAAAACTACAGCAAACACTCTTACCATAAAGTTGCCACTGACTTGGGGCTGAAAGATCTGATTAAAGGAACACTTGGAGTAGGGGCAAGGCTGGAAAGAGAAGATATTGGACATGTTTCCCAAACAGTGCCCGTAGTTCCCTGAGCCTCTTATAGACAGCTTTTTGCCGGAGTCATAGGGAGAGGGCTTTTTGGCCGCCGTGCATGGAGAATCAAACACGGCACTCAGCGACATGGACACATTGTAATCTGCTGGATAGCAGGGGTGGATCACGGTCTTATCTGTGCCTTGAGTCTAAAGACATGGAAAATATGAGGAGAAATAATTAATACATCAGCTGTGTACATGTGCAGCAGAATGAAATATCCATTGCAATTAAACACTCTAAAAGAATGGTTCAGTGGAGAAAAATCAAATTGGGTCAATTACCTTCATCCATACTTTTAGGTCTAGCCCTAGTCTCTGTGCCAGATGACCCAGAGTAACTCAAGGCATCGGGTACAGGTAAGACATTTTACCCTTGGAAGTGAACAAAGTGAATCTAAAAAGGGCCAAAAGCCCTTAACGCTAACAGACAGACTCCATTCTGAAGATTGTTGGCAGAAAGTCCACACTGTCCATAGATTCGGCCCCCATAGAGGCATTTGCTAAAGTTCAAATATATTTACATTAGTCATATGTCAGACTCTACCATCTGAATCTAGGTGGTATAACCTGAACCTAAAGGAAATGGAACACTCTAGGACATAGGTGCCCATATCTAGGTCCTGGAGGACCGATGGCCAGCACATGGTGCTCAGACACCCCAGGTGTGTGTGACCGCCATGTAAATGAGTGTGTTTGAAGAGCTACCAAACTGTGCTGTACACTGACACTCCAGGATTCTATTTAGGCTCCCCAGTTCTAGCCCATTAACACCATAGTGTTTGCCATCAAAACATTTTAATGTAAACTCAAATGTTAATTAGACATGTTTGGTGTGTGAGGTTTGTCTCTTTACCTTTGCACTAGAGCTACAATTCCAATGTAGCTAACAAGTAATGCAGCTAAAAATATCTTAGGCACATGTTAGCATCATGCAAACTGTTTATATATAACTGTCACGATTCCAGTCTGCAACTGTCAATGCTTCACCTCTAGCCGACTGAAACCCCTTAATAACTAGAGCCAGCTACAGATAGACCACACCCAGTGAGCTGAATCGTGACAATAACAGTATTCTGTACATCATCAGAAACGATTTAAGCAAGTATTTTAAGAGACTACTTGATATGGTTTGAGGTATATATGTAGAATACATGGTAATAAGCTAACTGTAAGGTAACAAGCAATTGGTGTCCATTACTTGTTGGCTCCATTGCCTTTGTGGCTCCAGTGCAAAACTAAAGAAGCTACTTTTGGAAACTTGGGCATTTCTCAACATGGAATACATCATATATGGACTCCTGTTCTTAGGAGTTTGGACCTAGCAAGTTCAGCTCAGTAGTCCAGATTCCCAAGGAGTGAAGATGCAGTGCTTAACATAGTATTTGGAACAGCAGTAGTATATCTTGTAGTATATCAGTCTTGGCTGATCAACTATATTTGGGGTAAAGGAATATTATGTGTTAATATTATGTGCGCTGAATACAAACATGCCCTCCATTCTTTCACCAAAAGCAAGGCTCTTTTCCAAATATTTTTGTTGTTTACTATTTATTCTGTTTTCAGGTATGATTGACAGCAGCCAGATACCCTGATCCCTGTGTTTACCTCGACCAAGAGTGCCAGCAGTTTTAGCAACATCTGGTCCCTGCCGTAGCATAAGAAGCTATGAGTGTAGATGCGGTAGTCTCGGCCGTACAGCTGCAGCACCATCAGGCTGTCTTTGTTATCCACCACTTCCTTGGTCTCGAAGGTAATCTGAGTGGAGGCTCCGCCGAAATCTAGTGCACCAACCGTCTCCCTGTTAGGGGACAACCACTGTCCTACAAAATCATACTAGTGAGAGAAGGGGAGCAAGATCAGAGGAGGGGAAGATGGTTATTTCAAAATAACTCTGGGACAGTAATGTCTATTCATACAACTATGACTGGATTTGATACACAAAAGCTTACAAATGCCATAAAAATTATACATATATTAGCACTGGATTCAGTCACGCACTGAATCCATCTTGGATGTTCAAACCTCCACCATCTGAGTACAGCTGACTGTGACATCCGGGCCTTGTGCGCCCTGCGGCAGTTACAAAGGCAATCAAACACCTGAACTGAATGAACCTCCGCTGCTCAGCGCCACCCCAAGCTTTTTGTATCAAGTTAGTTCATTTTTACATGAGAATTTTCCAACTTAGATTTAAACAGGTATAAAAAATAGGGTTTTGTTGTTGTGGCTTTTACAAAGTTCTGATTGGATACGCTGTATTGTGACTCATTCAAACTCTGGGTTAAAACTGGGCTAAAAACAAAGACCACTTGTGACATCACATAAACGAGGAGCCGGTTTTGCAGCTAAGTTGGTACATTTTTGAAATCTAAACAGTATTTGCATACTACATTCATTTAAAAAACAAGAGAGAAATTTAATTTTTCTAGGTGCCCTTTGAAATGAAAGACTATATTATATAAATAAACAGTTTTACAATTCTCAAACTACATGACAGCTGTTGTCTAAAACTAGGATATGAATGTCTTCTTTGTTAGTTGTTGTCTTTACCTTAATAAAGTTTTCTAAGAGGTAGTTGACAGTGACCCAGCCATAAGACCCCTCCTCCTGCCCAGTCAAGATTGTGGCCCCTTTGAAGTCAAATGGATACGTCTTCAGCTTGTCACCCACTTCCTTTAAAATCGCATCTGAATCTTCGGGGTGAGAAATGCTGTGAAACATAGACACATTCAAAACCATGCATCTTTGGAACATGATCTGCATTCATTATACAACTGATAAAACTATACAAATATAGTTTAGATAAAGACTGAGTATATGCATACAGAAACCTTGTAGACTGACCTGAAGCACTTCACTTAAAAGTGCTTACCATCCTACATTTTTTTTCTTCATTTTATTCAATTTTAATTTCCCTTAGGTACACCAATGGCATCTATGTTCCAAAACACATTTTTACAGTTTTCCCACCACTCTTTCTCATCCTTTAGAACAGGTGTTTTTTGTTACTGTGACTTTAAGACTGAAATATGTAATTGACTTCTGTTGTGACTGCCTGTCTTTTATTCTGCCTAGTTTAAAAAGATTGAAACACTTCAGTGTAAATGGGTGGGGCTAAGCTGCTGTCCACTGAATAGGCAGTTAGACCAAAATGCCTTGGTTTTTTGTTACAGTGAATTCAAAAGGTTCCTGCATGTGGCCTGGGGGGAAATGGTACTTTTTGGTGTTTACATGCTACAGTACATGACACAGACCTTTTAAGATGGTCTTCTAAAACTTCCATACACAAACTGCTCAAACACACTTACACGGCCAAGCTAATGAAAAACTAAAAAAACTTTAACTGATACTTAATACTTAGATTTAAAATGAATATTTCAAAATGTTATATAAATAATGCAATGGACCATAATACTAATTGGCAGAGCTAAAGACTTACTGTGAAACTGAATTGGGCGATTCACAAAGCATCCCAGGTAGGTCAGGTATGAGCTGATTTTTTTTTTTTATAGCTAAGTAAGGGTGTGGGTTTACTTATGTATATGTATCTATATATATTCGTATTATTATTATTACTATTATTATTATTTCGTGTTTTTTGTGTTTGTATTTCTGTTATTTCCCCTTCCTTTCTAAAAATCGTAATTAAAAATAAAGTTGTCCTCCGAAGAGGGGGGGTATGAGCTCTACTAAAGTCCTTATAACTATATATCTTTGTAATAATATTTATACATATGTTTACATTTTTTACCATTTCAAGACACTTTCTACATTTATACAGTTTTAGTTTAGATGGAAATGTAGCTGAATTTACGTTCATATTTGTTACAAAATTTGTAAATTATATTTTTCTTGACAATTTAGCTCTAAAATGCTAAAAATATACATATATTTATTGCCACAAAAAAGCAAAAAAAGCAGAGGATATATACAGTTTCCGCGTTATTGTGGAGATTTCCGTGTACCATTATCAGTTTGGTTCTCAAAAAAAATTGCATTGGCTGAATTCGCGACTGCTGAGTGAGTGAGGGGTTACTGTTTATATTTTTTTCTATTTTTCTTTTCTTTTTTTATTCAGTATTTTCTTTTATAATTCTTTGACACCGCAAGGACTGCACCTAATTTTGTTTTTAGTATGTTTTTATTCTCTCTTTTCCATTGTTATCTGATCCTGATTTTAGTGTGCCATCGGTCCTTATATGTGTACTGGATGCCATCTCATGATTAGGATCTCTAGAATTTAGAATGCATGAAACCAATCTGTGTCACTCACTTCAGCAGTCTCATGCCAGCTGTGGCTCCGAGATAGACAGGAGTGACCTGGTGCCTCTCTTTGGGAATCTTCTGGACGGCCATTTCCATGCATGTCTCTAGGCTACGGGCGGCTCCTCCTCTTTGACCTGAATAGCTGGATATTCCGTGTCCTATTAAGAGAAAAACTTTACATTATAGCTGTCCACAAAACCACAACCAGCACTTGCTTTGGTTCACGGTAGAGATTTTCTTGTCATGAATTTTACTGCAGTTACAATACACTGAATGGTAGTTGCAAGATATATGAATTATATATTAAGATGCTATACCACTTTATATATATATATATTAGTGCTGGGCCATTATCGGCGTTAACGTGCTGCGTTAATGTGAGACTCTTATCGCGCGATAAAAAAAAATATCGCCGTTAATCTATTCATAAAGTTGGGTTGGGAGCTGGGTCTATACTAGCAAGCTATGATGACTTTCACCTTGAAATTTTAGTGCGGATTTACTCTCTTTCTCTCTGTCTGTCTCTCTCTCTCTCTCTCGTTTGTGACTTTTCTGGATCGCGCCCGTTTTAAACCTGTCTCGCTCTCTATGTTTCTCTCTCGCCCGCGCGCGTTCTCTCTGTGCCTCTCTCTCTCTTTCGTAACTTTTCCGGAGCGTGCGGATCATATCTCTCTCTCGCTCTCTTTATCTCTGTCTCTCTCTCTCTCTTTCTCTGTCTCTCTCTCTCTCTCTTTCCCTCTGTCCCTCTCTCTTACTCTCTCTGTCTCTCTCGTTCCTGACTTTTCCGTATTTAAACCTCGGGTTAATATTTACATTTTCTTTAAGGGTAATGTATTAAACTGAGTTCCAAATTAAATTAAAGTGATCTGGGAGAACATTTGGAGGCATATTTATGGTTTACTGTACACTATAAAAATAGGCATTGGGATACTTTTTTTTGGGGGGGCCTTCGGCAGAATTCATATGAGCCAATTTAATCTAGATTAATCTAGATTAATTCCAAGATTACAATGAGATTAATCTATATATCTATATATATATATATATATATATATATACACTGTATATATACACTATACATACATACTATTACCACAAAATATATACAAATATTTGAGGACATTACAACTTCTACAGCCCCTCCATCCTTAACATGAAGTGCAATCATCCGTTTGCCTTCGCTGATGACTCTGATGACTCTAAAGCAGCTTTTGAGAAGTTCAAAAGTTCTTGCTAAAAGTCAATAAGGAACAGAGTTAAAGGAATAATTCTCATTTGTGCACGCCAGATGCTTCCGCTGAACACTGCTCGTCAGCAATAATCAGGGGGGCACCGGCAGTGTCAGAGCATTGTGGGTAGCCAATCTCTAGAGGGCCAGGAACTCAAACCTATCTTCTTGAGAAACTGCCTGAGATGGCATCCTCACAAGGTCTCCTCACAAAACAGGAAGTGCATGCAGAAGATACCACTTTCGATTTTTTACACACTTCCCTAAAACACTGCACTGAAGGTTACCATGAAGAGAAGTTGTTAAGTGAAACTTCTGAATCTTATATCAACTAAGCACAACCTGATATGTAAAAGAAAACTAGCAGTTTCTGAATGACAGTCTGTCTCAACTCTTCTTTTACATTTCTCTTTTATTTTCTATTTTATCTTTTTCCATTTTCTATTTCCCCTTTCTCTTACTTCTTCATTCATATTCTTGATATGTCTGAATCCGCGACTGCTGATCCGTGTAAAAGTGAGGGGTTACCGTTTATATATTTTTTTATTCAGTATTTCTTTTTATAATTCTTTGACACCGTAAGGACTGCACCTAATTTTGTTTTTAGCATGTTACATATATATATATATAGTATATAAATCAGTTTGCTGATGCATTATCCATTCAAATTTAATCATGTTATTGATGTTTTGGATTGATGTTTGGCACTAACATGACACTCACACACATATGCAAGCACAAACATGCACACTCTGAGTTTTGCATACACCCACCCTTCACATGACACTCGCTGTCCTGACTGACGATACCGGTGCCATTCTGTTTGTCTGCAGGCCATTTGTAGATGAACATCGCTGTGTGGGAGGAGCCGGCATCCAGGACTATGCCATACTGGAAACACACACACACACACACATACACACACAGTCACACACACACACACACACACACACACACACAGTCAGGGAAATAAACTAACTGTGAGAAATTAACTGAATGGAAACAAACAGTGAATGTCAGACAAATAAATTAAGGTTGACAATGTGAAGATTTATCATCCACCAAATACCTGCACTGCCTTGCCCTGAGGTGGCGTCTGAAACAAACATCACCCTATGTGATGGAGTTCAAGTAATAAGATCACCTCAACAATATTTACTGCTTCAGCACAAAACCAGTTTGGCAGTCGTGGTCTCCTTGGCAACTCCAGAACAAATCCATGGAGCTCACTGTTATGTGGATCCCTTAAATTAAGAAAACACTTGCACCTAAACCTAATGTTCCTTATTGAGGGCAGGGCTGAAACGGCACACTGGGGCTTCGCTCAGAACCGCAGCATTTAATGTGGACAAGACAATACATGCAACTAGGGCAGTGGCAGCTGCTTTCCTAGTGCAGACGGGCTCTCCACCCTTCGGGTGAGTTTGCGCAAGGACTTCCGCTGGTTTAACGTACATCTGCACACCAGTGATCTGGCTGCTGTGCACTCATACATCCTGTATGTCCCCTTCAGGTGAATTGACTGAAGTAATTCAGTGTAAATGGAAGATGCCAATGGCTTCTTTCCATTTTGCTTCAGTGCTCATGAAGTCATCATGTCTTTTTTTTATTTTTTTTACTCAGCTTCTTTCCAACATTGCATGAAACATCTGTCCTCTAAAATGTCACACACACGCTCACATGGTGAAAGCGTGTAATTTTCTTAAATGCATAATTAGCAGCAAAGTTAAAAATGATTTCACAGTTATGGCAAACATAAAACACACGATTTTACAGTATACTGGGTGGGTGATATAGCAGAAAAAATTATATTGCCAAATTTGAAGATTTCTCAATGATTTATGATATGCTTTATATTTTGCTTTTGCAACAAAGTTTCATCTATATACAGTATCTATTTATCTATCTATCTATCTATCTATCTATCTATCTATCTATCTATCTAGATAGATAGATCTATCTACTGAAGTAATACTGATAATTACACTTCCTCTGAAAGTCTACAGAAGCTTTTAAAGTGTGTTAACGTAAGATCAACCACTGATATCTACATGTAAGGCTCTAGATCTCTATACAATGACAGCGCTTACATAATCAAAACAAACACAAAGAATTGCTAGACATGACACTGTGGCTTAATGTTTGTTGACCGGGTACCTGTACCACTCCCTTATGGCAGTGCTGTTAGTCTACAGGCATGCTACAAGGGCTGCTGGAGACATTTCTCTTTGCTGCAGTCTTCCTTTTAAAGCAGTCTGGACAGCAAAAGGCATTTGTTGAAAGAACTCCCATAAAGGGCTCACGTGAAAACTGCAGCACTTTATTCAGCTCTGCTGATTTCCCAGAAGGGGACAATAGAGAAGGAGTTCTTCCCTCCACCACTCAAACACCCCGTGCCAGAGGCAACAAATTCTGTTCTATCGGTCAAGCAGTAAACTCCCACTGTTTTGTATTGTCGATCTTTCCTAACTAAGTATTCAAAAGCAGTACTGCAACAGGGCAACAGGGTGAAAGAGCTTTCAGGCTGCCCCGAATTCAAACGTGCGGTTTAAGAGGCAGTTTCTAGTGAAGAGGAATGAGGTGATTCAGCTTGATGAGGCTTGAATACAGAGTCATTTAAATAAATATATTAAGTAATTTCCATTTATTATCCCCCCCGCCCGGTGGAATCTGGCCAGAGTGAAGAAAACTAGGGCAGGCGGCATCGTTCAAACATACAGCGTGAGGACCACAGCACACAAGTGAAGCACTGACAGAGAAACAAATGAGCGTTTGCTTATCGTGTGCAATTAATCTATATTTCTACAATTTGAATACGGAACGAAGTGAAGGCCTCATTCAACTGTAAACGTTGTGCCAAAACGAACGGAGGTGCAAAATGAGTTTGTTATTTAAAGCAAGCGAGGGGCATTTTAAAAGCAAAATTAACCCAGCGATCCAAAAATGCAAGAACTTGTTCTTGTATGCCTTGGATTAACAATATATATATATTATATATATATATACATACATAATTTAAGGTTGAATGTAATATGTATATATCTATTTGCAATATATATGTACACAGATTTACACATAAATATATCTAATATAGATATATAGTATAATAATGTATACATACACATCTAATAGGCTGCATCCTCTTAACAGACGCATCCTCAGATCAGCTCGGTTATTTTTAAATAGATTGAACCCGCTGTAGCTTTAAGATGCTTCATTCAGCCTGAGAGGAAGGAGGGGGGAAAGAAAGAGCTGAACTGTGGCCAGGACTTTCTCTAGGCTACGGTATGAATGGTGCAGGAAGCTGCTCTCGGTCAGTCCGTGTTTAACATGTAAACAGGATCCAGAGACGGAGCACGGTTAAAGCCTGGACCTGCAGCCCCAAACCAGGAGCTGCACGCAGGATAGTCAAGTATGGACCGGCTGTCGAGTCAAAGTGAAGGTTTTGGCTGAAGGAGAAGAATTACCATGTTCTGCGGAGTCTCCTTGATGTCCTCGGTGTTAATGGCGAGCAGGAGGATTCCTACAACTCCCAGTAGAAACACTGTGAGTGGGATGATAAATCGACGCCTCTGTAGGTTAGCCATGAGGCATGAAGTCCACGACTTTGTTGATTTCTCTGGTGTGCAGTCTGCCGGGCTTGGGGCTGTGTGCGTGTGTTTAAGTGAAGGTGTGTGTGTGTACGCCCCATACAGTGGGCATGGCACTCAGCACTGAACACGCGGAGCCAGGCATGGGCTGCCACGCTGTGGGAACACACTCATTTACAAGACATCAAAGACTTGAATTAAATTCCAGATTTGTTCTTTTCTTTATGCTGGCTCCCATAATAGAATGGAGACAAAGAAAGACAAAACGTTTGATACAAGCATGGTGGAGGCCAGCTGTGGAAGATTAAAACCTGAGAATTAAATGGAAACAATAACCAAATAAAGGTACATAAAGCTCACTTCATAGTCTGCCATTCCTTATAATTCACTTTTATTTGCTTGTCTGGTTTTAACTTTTTTGAGTTGTCTTTGTTGGCCCGGAGGTTAGGGAGTCGCCCCTTTGATCAGAAGGTCTTGGGTTTGAATACCAGAACTACAAATGGCACCACTGAGGTACCCTTGAGGAAGGTACCGTCCCCACGCACTGCTTGGCATCCCACTACATCACTCAGGTGAATGGGTTAAAAGCAGATGACTCAGACAATTTCCTATGGGATCAATCTAGTATGTAAAATAAAATAAAAGTTGAATGCTTCAGTCAATAAATAAGCCTCATCTCAGCAGCTTCTCTGGCAGCTCCTCACCAGGCCCTCGTTTGTTTTGTTCACATTATTTCCTGTATCTTAACCACGCAGGATGTGTAAAATCATGTAGACACTTGTCGCACCATTGTGTAAAATAGCAGAATCGATGAAGCTCTTTTGCACGGGAGCTTTGAAGCACGTGCAGCAGAGGCCACCCAGAAAGAATTAACCATAGACCTCCATTTTTTAAGATCAACAAACAAAACACTAATTGAATTACAAACATGTCTTGGCTGATAATCTACAGTTGAAGAGAGAAAACTGCACATTTGACTCCTGAATCTTTAAGTAACAAATTGTTATATGAAATGATTATGTGCATTTGTTACATTCTGTTTTGCAATGTTTGTATTTGACTAGAAATATTTGTTTGCTTGAATGCATCTTACTGCTTGTGTTACATTTATAAATGTAACAACATATTTGAAATGTATGTGACATATTAAACATATTGGCTTTTTTCCCACTTGCATACAGTCTATATCATCTGGCTCATTGGGTCATTGAATGCGATTCCATGCAGACCCTTCAGCTGCCCTTGTTTGCTGAAAAGCTTTTGCTCTCTCTTCCTCTCTGACCCTGGTTAAAATTAGTCTTTTCATGAACAGCTGGCCTTCCCTCAAGCCTGTTCATGTGAAGAAGACCCCTCCTTTTCAGAGGCAAAAAGAACAAATCTGTCCTCCTGTCCCTGGCACACTCTTGTGATTATGAAGCACTGATAGTTCCACAGCAGTAACAGGACCATAGCACACAGAGCCACCAGGACCAGGACCACCAGCAGGAGACGCTGTTTGTCCAGGCGAGGTCCGCTCTGGAGGATCTTGCTGCTGACATGCTTGTATCTCCACAGCCATTTCTTCGGCAGGGACTCAGAGGGATGAGGTAGTTCAATTACAGAGACACCTTCAGTGTGAGTTGGGCTTATTGTCTTCAACATGCTGCAGACAGAGACAGATGACCTGTAGAAAGGAGGCAGAGTGGCAGGTGAGGTTCCAGTCATGAGTCCAATATCTGCTACATCTCAAAACGCACACAGTTCCCACTTCATTAGTTTCTTCATTAGTCTTGTAACACACATTGGCCATATTATCAGAAACACATACCATATAACTGTCCTTTGTAGGTTTACAGTTACTGATTGTAGCCCATCTATTGTTGCACAATACAGTCTACCTCTTCCATCTATAAAAAGAATCCATTGCAGGACCATCCCAGACCAGATTTTATTTGGATGGTTAAGTATTCTCAGCACAGTAGCTATGCTGACATGATAATTGCAAAGTAATGTCAGAGGTGCTGGTATGAGTGTATGAGGTGCTGCAGTGTTGCTGAGCTTTTTACACACCTAAGTGTCACTGCTGGGTTAAGAATAGTCTACCAACCAAATATTCTTCCGCCTACAGTAGGGCTGTGGTCAGAAATAGCACTGATTAAGAACTGAAGGATGATGAACACAGATTGTGCATGGAAAGAAATGAGCTATGGAGGCATGTATGAATGGTCACTGAGAAAAAAATGACTTAACTTTTAATTTATTTTATGTTTTGATTTATTTCCATTGGATTATGAAATTTTCAAAAGATGACAGTGGATATGGCAGATAAAAAATGGAAATACAAGCTACTATTTGTGTATATATTTATGTAGAGTCTAAAAGACAGGTACAGTCTGTAATCGTGCAGCTACAAAGGGAACCTTTGTAATAAGCATCCCTGGTAAACCTGTGAGTTAGTTAGAGGCTTAAGCTGTTTCAGTTAGCTGTAAAAAAAAAAAAAAGTAACCATCTGCTTTTCCTGTTCAAGGTGCACTTTCGCGGTTTTTCTTGTTCTCACCTCAGGACTGTCAGTGTGGCAGTTGCCTGAGAGACAGTTCAAGTGCATTTTGTGTCACTTTGACAACCTGAGCAATGAGTCACTCAGACATATTGCCATAGAATAAACAGGCTACACAGCATCAGCTGGTCATTTTACACTGCTGATTTATTCTGCTGCAGCCGTCGGAACATTAAACAGCATATAACCATTTGTTCCGAACCGCCCCGCTGACAACTATCTGGAGTTGGTTTCGGATGATGGTTAGATGCAACCCACTTACTGTAGAGTGATTATGTGAATTAAAAAGCCTTACCTTACTACTGTTTCCTGCAAGTGGCATATGGAGATTGAGCTCAAAGCAGGTAGATGGAGCAGTTTGCGGTTTCTTTCACTGCAGCGCAGGGAGGCGTCACAAGTGGGTGTCCACTTCCTGACCCATGGCCTCGGATTTTTGGCCATTCAAAGCAAATACACCCTCTCCAGCTCCACCCCGCTGTTTGCTATGCTGCAGCTCATTGGCTCCTCAGCTCTGCCAGACAGTGACCTTGACCATCTTATGAAAGATATTGATCATTCCTATTAAACTAATGTAAACTCTCTGTCCTCACCTGCCATTGCAAACAGCCGCACGCTTTAATCGATGGAATAATCATAGTAAAAGGCCCTTCTTCTTTATGTAAAACTATTCTTCTTTATGTTTTTAATCAAAAGAGTCTTATGTAGTATGTAACTTTGTTAAAGTCTCAATGATTTTCATCCACAACGGTCCAAACAGTTCATATATAGAAACTGAGCTGCCTGTTTTGTGTGTTATTTTTGCTATGTCACAAAAAATGCATTTACATATAAATCTGCTTATTCAGCCCACAGCAGATTAGCCCTGCCAGTTCATGCTCTTTCAATCTGCAATGCTTTTTGAATAGGGTACAATACAGGGCAGGCAATCAGAATAGAGCTCGTTTACATATGTCAGCCTTAAAGGTGCGGTAACAAAAACAGCCTGTTTAATTGGGAGGGTTAAAGAGGGGTTGGAAAATGAATAATGACTGTTTTTGGTACAGAAACAAGCACAAAGTGGACTGGAGGGAGAAAAAGACAGCTGTGGCCCTTTAAACACTTCAAAAGACAGTGCAAAACCAAATAAATGCAAATCTTACTTCCAAACACTCTAAAGTTTCTCATTTGCATTTGAAAATATTGGGGGAACATTAAACAATGACAGTGGCCTTTTTGAGAACTGAATATGTCATTTCCCTCTATATTAATAGATGAAAGTCTGAAGTGGAGTCACTTATTTTGTGCTTGCTCTCAGATCAACGCTTCATGGATTGTGACAGCTAAACAAACAGCTTTATGACCTCTTGTCCTGTGCCACCCCCCTAACCATCCTAAAATAGAAATGGTTTTGATCATTTCGATGATGGTTAGACGCAGCCTACTTTCGAGTGTTCATGCTGATGAATTGAGTCAAACTTGACCACATAAAGCACATTTTTTATATCAACTGAATATTTATCTTCAAGTACACATACAAGAAGGTCAAAACACAATTTAAATAAAACAGCCAGATACTGCAAACACAATTGGTTTCACAATGTATTCAGCCAAGAGTTTGTAACATTCAGACATTGAATATGCATAAACCACTTGATGTGCTAAAGGTCAGCTCCAGCAGCCTACACGTATATTACTGCCAACTGACTTTTGCATTTGATTTGTTGCAAATTCTTCTCTCCTGTTTACCTAATGTTCAGAAAGTACTGCTCCACTTGCCTTGGGCATAAAACTTCCAGTAGTTTCAAAAGAACCAGAGCATGAATATAATATTGATTCGCACACACACTGAAACTGGTCCCTCATCAAATCCAAGGGAACGGTGAACCAGTGCACTGCAACATCATATAAGTGAGCTGCAACTATTCAACTATTCATAATTCACGGGTCAGTTTTTTTTTTTCTCCATCTGATATATTTTATTGGCACATAAGAGCATAGATTTGTACATTTTCAACATATATCTTTTTTTTTTATTTCACAGAATAGGAATGACCTTCAAAAAGCACATTTGGTGGTAGAAAACATAATGAGAGTTAAAGTTAACTATATTAAAATATCTTTAAAGCCCTAGAGACAAAAAAAATCACAATGTGAACAACAGTGGATTGGACAAATTACATGGTTTTGTCTGTCCAAGGTCTGTCCCTTATTACATGAACATCTGTATTTCTCAGGTGACCTTCAGCACTGCAACTGCACTGTTCACACATAGACTCTCAACGGCACCTGCTGAAAGACCTCCGAGTTATCTTATTTTCATCATACACGAAACAAATACGCTATCATTATGTGATAAAATAGCAGGAGTACATTATGAAAACATCATATATTTAGGTCTTACTTCATTTTTACCGAGCCACAGTTAAATACTCTACTCAAGTGCTTAAAGCATTACAGGAATTTCACTTGCCGATTTCATGTTTACAGTTAAAACTTTGCAAACCCAAGAGCCAACGCTACTGACAACGTACAGGGATCCACTTGAAACAATCTCTATCAGACACTGCAGAATATCATCAGCTGTCAAAAAAAATAATCGCTCTATTTGGCCTACAAAATAGTTCCGTAAGTTATGTAATAGGATCACATGTCACATTCGTAATTTCACACATCAGATTAGCAAAGCCCTCAGACTGATTGTTTTAAGACAAAAGTGCGATACAGTGTTCTAATAATCATTACGATCATTCATCAGCGTACTGTAACAAGCCACAAAAACAGACCATTTCGACAATGCATTTGATCTCTTTTTGCAGGTGACCATTTAGCTAGCCCAGAGAGCAGAAGCCGATAACATAGAACACGTAACTTCACCACAGCTATGTATGGTGAACCTATGTGTGTGTGTGAACAAGTGTTACTTACAAAGATAGTACAACACTGGTTACATATCATAGTACTCATAATATAACTGACATAAATGAAAGGTACCCTAATGGTAGCAGAAGGAGGCATGCTACCTTAGTTACAGATAATGGTACTGAAATCATTACAGGGAATTTCAAGCAAGGAAAAATGTGAAAAACAAAAAAGCTGCTCAAAACAACCTGTAATAATAGCCATATCATTATATCTACGCCACATTTTTTGTATGTTAGGGTTCCTTTCATTGATTTGAGTCACAATACTCAGTTTTGTTTAAAAAAAAAAAAGAGTTCTGCTACATTTTGCACTTGGCTTTCCAAAAAGACCCCTTCATTCTCATAGATCTGCTTGTTATTATCTTAAGAAAGACCAGATTGTGAAAAAAATACATACAAAATAAAAAAAAGAGTCCACAGTATTGTTGTCTAAAGTGATCCAGACCACATTAGGATTCGGTATTTCAAAGAAGGCAGTGGAGAGAGAGGGTTCTATAAGTTGGACACTGCGGGATACAGTAAAGTGCAACAAAGACCCAAAATGTGCCAAACTCCTTTGCACCAACAGCATTATTTACAGTACTGCTTGATCTACACATCTGATTGATCTATTGCCTAGTCTTATAGTACAAATAACTCTATA
>JBBPDC010000039.1:4277585-4290647 GCA_037974485.1 Hemigrammopetersius urotaenia
TGAAGATATGTGAACTGTGTACCTCACCAAGCACTGAGGTTAAAGTGCATTCTGTTTGCTTGATACCACAAACTGATCATTTTAAATACACACTAATGTATCCCATGAGGCTGCTGGATTAGTAGATATTTATGTCGTTGAAATGACTAATTCACTCTCAGTACTTGTGCCGCGCATCAGATATGAGCTTATGTGCATTAACAAAATGTCTTCACAAATGAAATGTTAGCAAAAGCAGTGCTCAGAATAGCTACATGTATCTTAAGTGTGTGGGAATAAGTGAAGGTAACCAAACCTTACCACATACAGAACATAATATCATATGTACAAGGAGGGAAACTAAGCCTAGATGTTGAGATAAATAGAACACAGATTAAACTTGCTTCAGCTATGAACATGTGTGCATGCTCCAAATTTTAAATTAAGTGTATGCAGAAAGTAGACGGTCTGGCTGTGTGTTTGTTCGCAGTTGAAGGTAGAATGTGTCAGTGCAGTATGGTTTTTTTTTTGTTGTTTTTTTGTTTGTTTCTTTTGGCACAGTTCTGTCCATGTGAGATGTTCGTGTCCAGCGCATGTTTCGCAGAGAGGGAGGGGGTGAGCGATGGATTTCACTTTTTTTTGTTCAAATGAACATGTCGTTGGCTCAGATGGCGGGGCAGGAGCAGTAGCAGCAAGGGATCAGCGGTTTTGGCTCAATGTCAATCAACCCCCCCCTCCGACCATCTCCTCCATTTCTAGTCCGCAAAGTCTCTCACTCCCTCTTTCACTCTACCTCTCTTTCTTGCTCCATCGTTTGCCTTCACACCACTGTGCTCACAGAGGGGTCTGATAGGTTGAGCTGTCCGGTAATGTCCGTGGGATATGGCTATAGAGGAAGGAGGACACAAACAAAAGAAAAACAATAGGAATAATATTTTTTTCCCTATCAGTACAAGGTTAAAAAAAAAAGCATACCATGTTGCAAATGTAGCCTAATTGCATTTGACTACTCAGTTGGTATGAGTGAGGCAAATCCCTCAAACCACTGTAGGCCATTCTTGCCCCTGAATTATATTGACTAGCTTTCAAATGTGCAAAGGACACAGCCAAGGCGAAGCTTTCTGGACTTTGCAGTCTAATCAACAGGGTCACTGACTCAGTGCACCGGCGCATCTTCAAGCTTCGCTGCAGTCACACTCTTCATCGTTAGCTGGCTTTCATGTACAGTAGCCGTCTAAAATTGAATGGGGGGGCTCTTTAATGAAGCCCATACATCTCGGGCCGGAAATGTCTTGCCGAGAAAGCCCTAATGACATAAACGCTGGAGCTAGAGTCTCTCAGCCTGTGGCTAATAATTTACCTGACCAAGAAGTATTATCACCATAGTAACTGTCCTAATGACATATGAGGGCCACGGCCCACGCAGCACTGAGCCCTGAAATTCCAATTCTGTCCACTGTATGCTTCACATCTCACTGAAGGCCAATTAAAGAAGAACATAATATCTATTCAGATGATTATTATTGATATTCTTTAAAAAGCCCACATAGTCTGCATTGCTGTCTCGACAATTTAAGAACTTAACAAATTCGTTTATGCATGTTTGTCTCCTCTGCTAATATAATGGCTGGTCAGCATCTCACTCAAAGTAAATTTGGGCAAGTCATCTTGGCTAAGGGTTGGCCTCACTGACAACAACATGATTTCTGGGTAGCGTGAGCATTCCCAATCATAGTCTACAGCGCCCCCTGTCTGCAGGCAGGCGAACAGCACGAAATGTCTAACTCTACAACAACCACAGGAGTCATGCTGGTATAGGAAGAGAGAAGGCAGTGTGGCATGTGGCGTAGACACTGACATTTAAAACTCCATTCAAATCCATTTATAAAAAAACACATTGATATAAAAGAAAAGGATGATTAAGACTGAGATGGGTAAACATCAGTTCAAACAGACTGTTCTTTTTTTAGCTGTCGGACTGTGATGTCTGTAGAGCTCCTTTCTAAATGCCACATTTGTGTCGCCTGTGTAAGTCTGATTTCCTGGCCAAAATGATAACCCTGTACAGATATAACAGAATATATTAAATGCAGTATGGGTAAAAAAAAAAAAAACACTTTCCTGGCTTGTCATCTGTCTTGTATCTCCAGCTTGTAGCTCTTCTTATCTGACTAACCAAATTCTACTCTGAGATGCAAATGATTTGGGACGCTTCAGAAAGAGCCAGTCAAAAAGAGAAGGACTTGTCAGTTCTAGAGCATTATTGCTTGTGTCAGATGTCTTAATGGTAAAAGTAAGACTGGCATCATTGCACATGTGAATGATTCATGATGAAACATGCTTCAGGAAACCCAAACTAAAAACTAAAGAGCAAGTCACCTGAAAGGGAACAGGGTAATGCAAGAATACATTTGCCTGTATTAAAAATAGTCGCTCAACACAAAAAAATAGATTGTTTGTGTTGAATCCCCAGAGCCTGATGCTCTTTCATGTGCAAGCTGGCACTGGCTAAACCTGTGGGAGGATAAAAGACTGTGGGCAGGTGCAGGCGCCAACGGGTCCTACAGGGAGTACAAGCATTCATAGCACCGAACACTATCACCAACAAACCACGAGAAAACATCCCTGGAACCTTTCCTGGAAACGAAACAGAAGACGTACTTGAGTTAATAGCTCTGCAAAGGAAACATTTAAAGGTGAAGAATAAAGCAGGAGACCATAATGGTACGGGGCCTGCTGAGGGAATAACCAAGGTTATTTTAGCCTTGCTTTTTTCATCTCTGTTCGGTTTCTCCTTAGCTTATTAACCGTGCATTGAGAGTGAGGCATACAGGAAAAGTGACTTTGTGTGTGACACCGACCACAGAAAATGGGACAATAGAAGGGAGGTGAAAAACATGGAAATAGAGTTTTTTTACAAGACTGAACAGTGACGGGGAAGACAACGCACACATATAAAGAAATAAAGAAATAAAAATGTAAGAGCGTCAAAATTAAAGTCCCATCCAGGTTAGGCACGGGAGAAAGTCCAGCACAGGCATTAAGGGAGAGACTACCTTGCCCCCTTTCGTAACCCACTTAAGACCCCCCCCAAACCCATTCTCTGCCCTAACCCACAGCCCTCGTCAGCATGTTCCCTATGGCTAGCGGCTTGCGTCCCTGATTGGGCTTTCCCAACAGAAGTCTGGATGGAGCACTGATGGGCTGACTGACAGACATGTGGCCATGACTGCAACTCCATGTGTGAGGGTGAAGAGAGTCTGAGATGAGACGTCGTTTAGCGAGGAGAGATGAGGTGACAGGAGAGAGGGAGAGAAAGAGAGAGCAAGAGAAAAACAGGGCAGGCTCGAAGAGGAGAAGGAAGGAGAGTGGAGAAAGAGGGATAAAGAGAGAGAGGTAGAGTGAGAGAGAGAAGTACAGGGCAGGGTGTCATATTCTTCATCTCCTTACCGTGTCTTTGGAGGACCTACGTCTCTTGATGTTGGAGGCCAGGTTGGTACTGATGGACCTAAAAGAGGCTTTCTTTTTGGGGTCGGGCTCTGCTCTACCACTTTTCCTATCCTAAAATAAATATACAGTATTATGTAGAACAATTATTTGCGTTCTCTGGAGGAGTGTGCTTGGTTTGAGTCTCCAATCATCACCACCCACCAATCTACTACTACCACTACCATGCTACTTCTGCTAATACTATTCATGCTCAGTGTCTACAAGTCTACAATCAACTGACTGTGGCCGAGGACATGTTTTTTTTTTTCTTCTTTTTTTTCTTTCTTTTTTTTTCTTTTAATGCCGTCAGCTGTAATCATCTACCGTTCACTCTGCATCTCCATCCTGGCTTTGAGTCACAATAGTGCTTTCATGCACCCTCAGGGTTCTACAGAGCAAAAAGGACACTGGCAAGCACTATGCAGAGAGAAACTTACAAAAGTCTACTTATATATCCTTATACAATCCTGAAATTCTACGGGGGGGAGGACTACGGAGGATGGCATAATAAAATAAATTAAAGCCATTCCCAGTTCTTACTTCTTTGTAATGGAAAGCAAAAGGCATTAGCAAAGGAAATGAGCAAAATGAAAGCAATCAAGACAGAAAGAAGCAGCTTTTTTCTTTTTCTTTTTTTGTTTTGAAAGGTAGGAGTGGTTCGACTGGTTCATAGAAGAAAAAAAAAAAACCAATCAAGAAGTAATCGAAATCCAAACTCAACACAGTCCCTTAGCATTATACCCGGGGTGGGCATGAGTATAATGGCTGGGAGGGCAAAGGAGGAAGTATGAGAGCTCATAAGAGGGGGCAGGATAATACTAAGAAGGAGGGGAAGTGACTTCAACCAGAAGACATGCAGTACATGGAACCGAAAAAGGAAATGCAAAATGAATGACATGACAGTTGACCTTGGCCAGCACCGTCCTTTATAGACTTAGAACCAGATTTGGGTCTCCATGTGGCTGGTTGGCCCAATTAGACCCTGATCCCATCTATTGGACATTCACTTTGACAAAAGGGTGAACCGAAACCAGATTGAAAGGTTGAAATTTAAATTGCACTTTATTATACAGTGATACAATTTATTTGCTAGGCATTAATGTAATGCATGAAAGTCGCTTATTCGTTTTATTCATTGACCATGGTTTAAGTGGCCAGTTGATGTGGAATCCTCTATGTTAAAAAGGGACCTGTACAATAAAGTGCATTTTGAAATATTTGTATAATTATACAACAATGTGAGCATATTTCTGACTTCATCGGGTGGTACATTTTTTGCCTTTTGTCTTAGGCAGCATAGCAGGATTTCTCCATCACATTTCACCACAGAAAGTATGCACGGTAACATTTCAACCATGGAATGACATTTCTTTTTTTTCTTCAGTGGTTAGTGGAAGAACTTGGATGCAGAGAAAGCGTAGCCGTTCTCGATCTTTTGGAGCGTCCACACTTTCATCCTTTGCGCTTGAAACCCCTCTGATGAGCCAGTGTCTCAGAGCCAGACAGCCCGGCTCGGAGCGCATGGATTCTTGATCTGCACCTGGCCTGCATTCTTTGAAGTGCAAATGCAGCCAGGGCAGATCTGACCAGTCATGCATTTAGTGCGCCACAGTGTGAGGCAGGCAGTATCATTAGCCTACAGCATAGGCACCATGGGATGAGCATTACGCTTTGCATGGCATGGTTGATTTTGGCTTTCGAGGGCAAATTATTCATTGGTGCCCAAAAAATCACCAGTAGTGTTTCAGCACATCTGTTACTTTTGTTTTGTAGATTGACATCTATTGATATGAATGGGTTATCCATGTGTCATTTATCGCTGTTCACTTTTCCTTCCGGCTGATAAAACAATGGGAAAAAGAAACAGAAAATGCAGATTTCCCCAAGGGCCAACAGCAGTGATTCACTCTAATTATACACCCTCATCAGCGCTGGCCCTGTGACTCTATGTGGGTGGAATGCGTGGGCGTAGTAACCGTGCCACAGTGTCTTTGGACACCAGTAGGCATAAACAGCCTTCGGGCCAAAACATCTCTGGTGTGAGGAAGACAATCAAACACAAACACTGTTCAGTCTAAAAGACCTTTGATGAAACCAAGAGAGGTTTGATTTGCCTTGTGGTGCAAAATGTGCTTAATGATCAGTGCATAGACAATAACTGCAATATCGACTGGCTCATGTAAAAATCTATAGTTCTGTTTTTTGTAAACATTACTACTTTAAATACACACCAGTGTTCAAAAGCTTGGAATCATCATTCTATTGGAATCAACATTTCCAACAATTTTAACCAATTTAGTTGGACCTTTACAAATATTCTGATCTGTAGCTGGTTTCACGGACTTCAGACGTGTCTTAAAAAATGAACACAGTGGTAAATGTGAGCTGTTCTAAAATGACTGAGAAAGCTGTGTAGCACTGTGTAAAATCAAGAATTTAATTTTAGCATTTAATTTATTGTGCAAACAAAACATTTGAAATATTGAATAAAACATTTAAAATGCCATTATTTGTCAACTTTATAATAATATATAGCTAAAATATCTAGGTTATTACTGAACAAAAAATAACCAATTTATTTAACTAAGAAGGAATTCCAAACTATTGTACAATTCCGGTGACTTTTGTAGAGTCAAGTATATGTTTTTCTAGCTAGACTGCTTCTGATTTATACTGAGATCGATTACTGTGAAGCCTTCATTGTACCTACATGGAAACGCAACTGGGCTTTTTAATGGGAAAAGGACAGGGCATGCTAGTTTTCACCAGCCTCCTGCTGCTGTGCAGGCCAGTGACCCAGCATGTACGAACCCAGGCTGAGGCCAGCAGTAAGGGGACAGTGATCTGAACACAGCCAGAAAGAGCCTCTGATCCCTGCTGGAACCCCACTGAGATATTCGGCTAGCCCGGCCTTTCAGTTAGAGCACTGCCCAGCATGCATCTGCCTCGCTCCACCACAAAAGCACATCCTGCTGAAGTGTATGTGTGTGTTAGTGTGTGTGTATTGCTCTGCTTTGTGGAGATTTAGTAGGGGAGAATAGAGAGGCTGTTTCTCCATGCTGCGCACTCTGATTGGACGGTGGAAGACGTGGAAGGAATTGATCCTTAGCATGGATCCGCAGTGAACCACTCATATGATCTGAATCATGATGTCACCACACTATGGGCAGAAGCCCAGGTTTGCACAACAAGAGTTCCTGCTCTGTAATATTGAACTGTGGGTGAATGCAGTATTCACTCACTGTAACTGCCATTTCTATCATTTAATTGTTAATGCAACATACATACATTGCTTGTCAAACGTTTGGGGATAACTAGCTTCCCTTAGTGTTTTAACGAATAAACAAATCATTGTCAAATCAGCCTTCTTTAAATAACAACAATGCACTTTCTTAAATAAAATAGGTCTTAGCATATTTCAAAAGAGGCAAGATGTCCCCAACCATTTGATGGGCAGTATAAATACATATTCATCTGTTGTCATACAATGGATCTGCATGCATTAATGCATAGCCATTTGAAGGGAAAGGTAACCTTTTGACCTTTGGCCGAAATCTTGCAAAGGTCAAGAGCAAAACATGCATCTCAAGACAGTTGGCTGCACTCTTTTTGTAAAAGGATCTCTGAATTGAACACTTTATTTAACTAAAGTGGAAGAAATCGGCCATTTAGTTAAGTGTCAAAGAGCTTGCGCACAGCAGCAGTAAATTGCCTGCTAGAGGCCCATGCAGACCCTTATCCTGCAGGAAGAATGAGGGAGCGGACAGCCATACCTGTAGGTTCTTCCTCCAAACATTAACTGCTGCAAAGGCCAGCTGCATCTGCTTTCTACGAGCATCTTTGTGACGCTTGTATGCAATCTCGATGAAGATGAGGAAGATCCCGGCGACGATGCCACCAGCCACCAACATAAACACGCCTGCGAAGCAGATGTTGCACCATACCAGCATTAAAGAATGGAAAGCATTATCTTGAAAGAATAATATGCAAATGAAGACTTTCCAGCCATTGGTAACTGCCCATATGCTCAACCACTCCAACCAATGTACATCAAAGGCTATTCCTACTGGATGTGGACCATACCTGCCATATTCTCGAAGGTGAGTGTGGCTGGGGCATTGCTCCTGGAGTCACACTCCTGGTATCTCACCCAGGTTTTATCCAGGTCCTCCATGAAACCATTTTCGTGGGAACTGATTCGGAGAACAGATTTGCAAATGGATTGGGTCGCTTAAACTGACATAAATTAGGTTGAGGGCTCATGGTTAAAAAGACAAAAACAGAAAACAAACAGCACTAGATGGATCTGGAACTGGATTACCTGAGAATGGCCAGGGAAACGTTTTGCTTCCATGGGCTGTCTTTACGCATGCCTATTCCGAACCCGGAGCGGAAGAATAGCTCTCCTGTTGTGACCAGGTCACATTTTTGCGAGGCTTCAAACTCCAACACAGCTGAATCCCAGATAAAAGCGTGGAGTTTGCTAAAGCAGGGAGAGTAGTGTGTTAACGTGGCTATGAATTCTAGATCCCCAGCTGAGAGTGGATTTGTTAAGCAAGACCGTGAGAATTTCTGGCCTCTTTTTTTGTTGAGCCAACTTCTGTGTATCCTCTAAGCCCAATTAAGCTGGGCCTTGTTCAGTCAGTGGGTGAAAACCTTAAAACTTCATTTGATTTAAATGTGTTTCTTTTTTACCCCTTACACATTCACATTCCCTAAACAGCACTGGCCCTCTGCCACTAGTCCCTGTCTGTGCTTTGTACAACACAATGATTCATGACGGTACCGCTTTGAAGTGCTACTCCCTATCCTGCTTTGTGTTCTGCATCAATATGAGCTCTACTGAATAGGACTAAGCACACCCTTATCCACATTCTGCCTCTTGTTTGCTTGCTCAGAGTGTGTCACTCAGAGCTCTGTCTGGTAAGACACAGTTGTTCATTGTACAGTATATATTCCTTTGATGCTTGCTTTATCAAGCCCGCAACAATTAAGTAGCTATTAATATCTTAAACAACCAGATTTGCTTTCAATCCTGGTGGTCCATGTGAACAAAATAGTTTCTTTGTCTTCTGGTCTAAATGTGACAAGAGGGCTCTGTTGGTACTACCAGTTCTGGGTAGGTGAAAAAAATAATATGTCTTTTCATCTTACATCCTACATTTTTTCGCACTGCCGCTAACGCAGTCATCACGCAACTCAATGAACTGAGAGTAGAGCACTAACTGCTGTTTCTGTTGCATCAGCTAACAGATGCCAGCACTGGCTAACATCATGCAGAGTGAAGGCCATCCTACCCACACAGAGAGAACAAGCCCAACTGTGCTGTCTTAGAATACTGCCCGTGGATGATCGTGGCACCAGCAGGGTATCAAACTCAAACTACTCTGCTGTTAAGGCCAACATTTTGACATTTGCAGCACTGGGGAGCTCACTCCTACACACTTAAAAATAAAGGTGCCAAATTGAATTCTTCGGAGTGACACAACAAAGGAACCCCTTTAGATTCTCGAAAGAAATGACCTGTGTCATTAACATACTTATAGTTACAAGGACATACACATTTCCACACCAATTAGATGGTTTATTTCCTCAATCATTTAGGAACTTTTATTAGCACAAACTGTTGAGCTGAGGGAATGTCTGACTGACCCGTCTCGCACAGCCTGGATGGCTTCCGCGGCGCTTTCGTAGTTGTGCTTTTCCATGTGGCGGTACATGGTGCTCAGCTCAACTTGACGGCGGAAGTAAATGTCCACAGAGCTCTGCTTGACTGTGGCGTAGATGAACTTGTCTGATGGGTTTCGCAGCTGCAAAACAATAGCACAGCAGGAGCTGTCCCGTTGAGATCGCGAGATGCGTAATCACTGAAGTGACAGTTTATCCAAAACTTCTAAATAATTCAAGCCAGCTGGTTTTGAGGGGCTTGCAAATCCAAAGGCAGACTTACATGAGAAGCTACATACAGAAGTGTTAGGGGGGAGGATGCCAATAGTGAAGAGGGCAGGCCAAGGTAAGCATGCCCTGAAAATGTGCAAGGATGTCCCAGAATCCAGTTTGGTGAAAAGCTACCACTGACAACATGCTGCATGCTATGTACCACTGCTGCTCCATTTAACAGATTCAGAGCACTACCTATTGTTGCTGTGTAAAACATCTTCACCATGGCTTATCAATTTGCTGTGCTTTATGCTCAGTTATGGTAATGCAATTCTCAGACCTCGTTCAATAGTTTTTGAAGCTTAACATGCATTTTGACCAAACTAATCTTACACAAGCCCTTTGATGTTTCTATTAATGGATTGATTCAGTAGGGTAGTTAGGGTAGAAGCTTTCCATGGTGCGAAAATGGTGTCTATAAATACACTGAGGTGAAAGAGGTCTGTTGTGTCATTAACTGACTTAATTGCTCGCCTTTAAACTGTACTATGCAAACCAAGAGATTTGCAGTTATGCAATGTGAGGCCAGTCTACGTTCAGTAATCTCACCCTAGGGTCGTTGATGCCGGTAATGCGCTCCTCAGGCCGATCCAGCACTAGGAAGGCTGCCAAATTGGCAGTATAAGATGCAACTATAATCATAGCAAAACCTGCCCACACCATACCTAAAATCCTTGCTGAAAAGCTCCGTGGGGCACCTACAAACACAGCGCAACAGAGAGAGAAAGAGAGAGTAGGGTTTATGTCTACTACAAAATCAATCATTCACTGAGCGAGAACTCTCATCAGACCGACATGATTCTGTAAATAATTATTTTTGTTGTCTTGTACCTTCTCCAATACCGGAGTTCAGTAGTACACCCCAGGAGAACCACATAGCAGAGGATAAGGTGAGGGCATCCTCTTCCTCCTCTTCACTATTTACTTTAAATCTTCCAAATGGGCTGCAGAGCAAAAAAGAATTAAGCAGAACTTATCAGCTTCATCTTCGTCTGTATTATTTGGCTTTAAATTTTGTGTTTGTTCAGTAGTTCCCAATGACAGGCAATTAAAATGTAACCAACAAGGCTGCACTCTTTGAGCAATGATGAAAATCATCATTAAATGATTTAGGGAGAAATTAAATGCACTGAGCACTCTAGTAACACAGGCTTTTCAACCACAGTTTCTTCAATTAAAATTGAAGAGGTGACTTCAAGGGAACACTGACCTGTGACCTGTCGTATCTGACAACCAAGCTCTTGACCCTACTCTCTGAAGGACTGATATCTGGTCCTACCAACTACAAATTCATTTAGCAGTCCATGGGCTGAGGGATAAAGGTAGTGAAGAATTTATTTTACCTGAAACGGTCTAATAGGTAGAGCATCACCGCCACAACATGGACCGATAGACCCACCAGTAACCACAGAGTGCTCTGAAAGGGCTGCATGAACGAGTCCAGTGTACTGCGTGGTATTTCCTGCAGTAAACAACATGGCGTTACTCACAGCTCCGACACACACCACCCACACTGGCAAATGTGCCACCATATGGAGCATCCAACATGTTCTGTAGTTAGACTTGCCTTAGATGTATAAATAGATTTCAGCCAAAAGCTCTAACAATGGATTCAGAAGAGCTTCCAGTGTGCAAATATGCCCAGCTAAGGGAATTTAATTAACAAGAGAAACTGTAAAACATTTCTAGGCAGAACATCTCCCAAGCTGTTCTCCTGGGAGTTTTCAGCAAATTACCTAAATTTCAATTACTTTCCCTGACAAAGTTTAAATGAAACTGACCCCATCTCGGGGCCTGATTAAATTTCTTATTACTTCATCTTTATTTAAACCTTTACTGGATACATGGGTCTGCTCCCTGACTGCACTTAATGGTGTGATGTTTAAAGCTGTCTGTCTTAACCAAGGTCAGTAATCTTGAGAAAGTCTTTTAAAGTTCTTCGCATTTTCCCCTACCTTTTTGACAAGGATTGTGAGCCCTTGGTACTTGAATGGTTTTGAGAACTCTATGTACTGGGCTCGTTCATTGTTGATTGTGAGTGGAGCCACGATCATGTCTGCCAGGCCACCCAGGAGCTCTCCCATCATGCCATTCCACTCCTTCTTGTTGCTGTTATTCACCTAATAACAGAGGGAAATCACCTTCAGTAATTTGTCACGCTCAGAATGTTCCCCAGTGCTGCCAAGGAACCGTAATTACACCTGTGAGCAATAGCTCTGCCAGCCATAGATATCCAGAGAAGAAGACATCCAAAGACTCTCCACTGTGTGACCTTGGGAAAAGACAAATGAAAAACTATTCAATAAAATACTAATATTACTCACGCGCTCCTGAGTGCCAAATTTGCCATCAGCCACTAGATGCACTTCGTACGTGAAGTTCATCGTCATCGCCAGCTTGATCAAGAGGTCGATGCAGAACCCATAGCAACACTGAGGCACTATGGGTCGACCTATGAAAGAGCCAAAGCCAAACACAATATATATTACTGATACAAGAGGAAATACCTTTCTACAAAAACACATCATTCATAGACTAAATGTTTGAGGACACATCTGCTTTTGAACTGTTTTTTTTAATGTTCCACTTTTCAATTAAGTAAGAAAAAATAAAGGCAAAGGTTCTATTAACAGCTACCACATTCAATTCCAAGTTTATCCATGCTATCAAAACTACACTTTGCGTAAGGAGTTTTTTCACATATGTTTTATTTCAAACCATTGTTGAAAGCTCAAAGTAAAACGCTGATGGCTCAAATGTGATTTAAACACCTGAAATGTGTGAATCCTGAGGAGTGCTGAAAGACAACAAGGGGATAATGTGTGGGCTTTGGCATTCCCGGGGTAGTGTTTTTGTTAGTTGTTCTTTCAATTTTGCAGGTTTTGTTGACAAAATAGGAAGATCCAAACTGCTTTCTACTTAATCTTTTAAATTATTGCAACAAAACGTGTTCAGTGGCCTGGCACTACCTTGGTCGTATTTGAGTAAGCAGTTTGTGTAATCTGCCCACTTAAAACACATTTGAAAACATTTGCTGGATATTAAAAACTGGATGTATAATCTTAACACTGATCACACAGATGTTACTCTAATTGGTCCCAAGTCTACTGTTCATATCTTATTCTTTGTTGATGATATTAGGGTTATTTCAGCTAAAACTCTTTCAGTTACTTTCCTTATGGATCTTCCATCTGCAACTGTGTCGGCAGAAACATTTACCGCTGTACAAAACCATATCATAGCCAATCTTAAAGATTGGCACTATTTACTGTTCTCTCTTGTGTGGTACTAATACTGCTTCTTGCTTCTAACAACCTACATGATACTGCTTTTGATGTCAAGCCTGGAATGTTATTTCTTTTCTGTCTGTGTCACTTCCTCCATTTAGCTAGCTCTGGACTGCTACCCAAGATAAGACTTCATTCTATGAAAGATAAAGTCTTCACCTCTGCTGCTCCCCACAGGTGTTATCAGCTCCCTGATAGCATCTGAGTAGCTGCTAATTTGACTTATTTTCCAATTCTGCGGTTTGGCATTGCACATTGTTGTCAGAAATTGTTTATCATAAATCACCACATTTGTTTTGTTTTTGTTTAACTAATATGAATTCTATGGATGTATGTAAAGTTTATAGAGCAGGCAGTATATGAACAT
>JBBPDC010000039.1:4290747-4300897 GCA_037974485.1 Hemigrammopetersius urotaenia
TAGTTTTACTTATATGTATTCTACAGATGTATGTAAAGTTATTCAAGTTTATGGAGCAGGCCGTATATGCACCTAAAAGGTTTTTGTTTTTTTAGAATTTTGAAAAGCCATGTGTCCACAAACTTTCGTCTCACAGTGCAAATCTATAAGTGATAACATAGTGTCCAGTGTTACCAGGAATGGTCTCGTTTGGGCCAGTGCAGATCACTTTTTTGATCAGGACTCCATTCACAGTGTATTCCTCCTTACACGTTCCGTCTCGCAGGGTCGGTTTCACATACACAAAGGGCTCTTGATGAATAGTGACAATCTAGCAGACACATAAGGCTTGAGTTTCTCCACGGGCAATTAGCCACGCCAAAATAAATGTGAGAAATTTAGCAAGACTGTGAACGATCTGAGAGAAAATAATGAATAAACACCTTCAATCTCGTTGACATCTGATAGCCTCTTGGCTTCTCAGTCTCTCCTCCTGGCCAAATAATTTTCCTTTGAGTGTTCATCACAACCTGTAGTTTTACAGACAAAAGATTTAAGGGGGTATTTCAGCCGATTCTTAAAAGGTGTCAAATTGCAGCATGTTAAGTTACTCTAAACAGGGGTAGGATATATCTATCATACAGCAAGAGAGTTTTATCAGTATTTTTAATGGTTGCTGGTTTAAAATAGCAGTATTGTTTAGAAAGAGTGTTATTGGTTCTAAACAAGACTGCAGTATTTACATACTTGTGAGCCATTGTAGACGCCCACTTGGACCAGCCGAGTCTTCTGGTAGTTGAGGATGCTATAGTGGGCGAACCTCCTGTCCCCGTCGTCATTAAACTCCACGCGGCCTGTTAGGCCATCTGGATACTTGGATGACATCAGCACTCTAGCACACCGGAGGGGGTCGAGTGAGAGACTGCATAAAAACCCTCGCCCTTGATCCCCATTTCAATAGTGCAGAATAACACTGACACTGACACTGATAGGAAGTAATGATAGGCAGGGGATTCACGGAGAAGAATGCAGGTGCGTAGGGACGGAGATTAGAGAAGAAAATAGTGCAGGAGATGGGTTAGAAAGGAGCGTGCTGACAGTATGCAGGCAGAAAAGAAAATGAACTTTACTGGATATGACTCGAACATGCCAGCTTTTAGGTCCGAGACGGGATTCAGACTGGGTTTGAAATATCACAGTCCCAGTGTAATCTACAACTTAACAGGCTTGGTGCATTTTTGGATCAAATGATTCTTGTACCACCCACTACAACTCGAGATCACTTTATTCAGATGCTTTACAAAATTTCAGGGCATGTTTGTAATAATGTAGCTTTGAACCATTTTTCAACATTACTAATTCGTTTGCTTCGCACACCGCTTATTTGTTTCAATATTTGCAGTGTGATAGCTCCCACCCTTGCCAGTGCCAGCAGTAATGTATGGTAATGCATGAGAGCAGATGCATGGTTGTAGCAAAGCGGTAGTTATAGAGCGACAGAGAGAACTCTCTGGCCTCACCGTTTGAAGAGAGGGCCAGTCTTCCAGATGTTTGTATTGCCCACGCAGCCTCGAGGAGGCTCAGTGATATTCTCCTTCTCAAAGAGCTCCTGGATGGACTGGGCCACCACTGCCACCGCGTCGTAGATGTGCGCGGACTCATTCTTGCCATTGATTAGCTGGAGGCCGAGCAAGCCTGCCCAGTTGACAACATTACATGGTGTTGGGCAATGCTTCACAAACTCAAAATATTATCGTTTCACAAAAAAGAGACGTGCACAGAGTAATCAGTTTTAACAGAGTGCCTGAGGGCAGACAGGAGGGACATAGTAAGTAATGGGTGGAGGGGGGAGCGGGGACCAGGACAGGGTGAGCACTGAAAGCACACTGATGTGAAGATTACATGGATGTGCGTAAAGAAGCCGGGACAGAAAGAAATTGCGGTTGTAGCTTACCATCGTATTCACACTTCAATGTGGAGGTAGCAAAGCACCACTTATAAATAAACTCATGACCAGCCAAACCGTAAAAATGTACGCGCATTCAAACCAATATGGATTACCACAACTCTCTATTGCATCATTTGTAGTCTACTGAAAGAAAGGACACACACTTAAAAGATGAAACAAATTAAACGTTAGACATAGAGCACACAATACAATGAGCAGAAAGATCACAGTGTTTGAAAACCTTTAAACATCTAGATGTTTAAACGTTTAAACACCCAAGTACACCACAGACACTGATTCGCCAATGTGGATTGCAAACTGTAATCATATATAAAGCGCTAAGGCCAACATGTCCAATCTGTTACACGGTCTGTGCACAAGAGAGAGAGAGACAGAGAGAGAGAGAGAGAGAGAGAGAGAGGGGGGTGGAGTGGAGGAATAGTACATACCATCTGGAGCTTCACTCAGTGCTTTACCAGACATCTCCCTTTCTCCGACCAGCCACACGTAACCAGAGCCTGTCATATTGAGCTGGCGCGCTGCTTTGTAAATGGCCGCAGCCTCGTCTTCACTGTGATTGGACAGAGGTTGTTAGTGCTGCCATCTTGCTGAGAAAGTGCCTCCAAATTCAAGTTGATTGTTAGGCTAAAAAAGGCAAAAGCTCCTCCTCATACATTTTGACATTTGCTGAGCTTTTCCCCTACTAATCCATACAAAATGGACAGAGCACGCCATCACTGAATAGCTGCTTTCGAATTGTTTTTCATAATGGTAGTAAATAAATAGACACTTTGCCCTTTGGTGCACTGATGGTAAAAGTGCTGGTTATCAGTGTGGAGGTCAAGCCTTCTGTTGTTATTTAGGTTTGAATCTCAGCTAAGCCAAGTGTTGCCCGTTTCTCTACATAAAAATGCAGTGCATTGAATTTACTTAATTTAAACATATCACTTCCACATAAATAAAACATACAGTTGCATTCAAACATTTCATTACACACTTGGTCAAATTCCATGTTATGCTTCAAGTGAAAATATACTATTTCTATTTATTTATTGCATCAACACAACTGTTGTCCTTTATTGTTCACTTAATGTTGGGAAGAAATGATGGTCGATTTTATGTAAACTTGTAAAATAAAAGCTCTGTTTCAATTTACACATTCAGACCATGAAAGTATAACTACGTAGGATAACTATGAAAGTCCCTCATGTGCTCAACTACATTTTCTGCCTTCAATGCCTTGGGGCAGCTGACAACACTACTTAGCCTCAAATGCGATATATGTTGAAGAACATCATGTGCAGGTTATCTTTACAACTGTACAAGAAATAATAATAAAGAGCCAATTATTGTAAGGTCCTTTTGGGTATTTGCTCATTTTCAAGCCCTAATGCATCTATTAAACATGACAGGAAACGGATAAGTTGATTGAGTTGTGTTTGAGCTGTATGACAAAAAAACAGGCAGCTATACACAATATGGCTACATGTTGCCAGCTGTGTTGACTTTAAATACAATTAAAAAAGAAACGAAAAAAGCACAAGTGCTTTTCCAAAACATCCAGACCTAGTTAGGGATTCTGAACGTGCACAGTTTCATTTCCTACACATGCTGGTGTTTATATTGCATTAGGCCACAGGGTGGATGAGCTCACCTGGCAGACAGGATGATGACTCTGGCCTCGAGCTCTTTGGCCTCCTGGAGCAGAGCAGTCAGATTTGTGTCTTGGCTGAACAGGAGCACTTTCTCTGCCTGGGATTAGGACACAACATTAGTCAAGTGGTTGACTCATCGCCATCCTGAACCATGCTCTGTTCAGCGCTCTCGCTTCTTTTTTTTCTTGCTTTTTTTTGGGAGGGGATCGGGAAAAATGGAGTAAAAAAAGTTTCCGTGATAATCTGCTTAGAATGAAAAAAAAAAAGTAAGCTTGGAGAAGAAAAAGTTTTGCATTTTTGTCAGCATGCAAACTGAAGGGAAACAAGACTCCAAGGAAGAGCGTGCATGTTAGAGGAAGAGGGAGAAGAAGACTGATGCAACCGGAAAGCAAAAACCAGGTGGAGGAAAAGGGAGCAGGGTGGTGGTGGTGGCTTCTTTCCCAAAGAAAAAAAGTAAAAAGGCAGTAATGCTGCAGAAAGGTGGGAGTAACATCTGGATTGTGCCTGTCCCACACGACCAGATCTCCACGCACTGTGTCAAAAGAATAGACTTGCAAATCTTGCTGGCTTCAGTACATGCATTCCTTTACACAAAAATAAAAAAGTGGGAGGTAAAAGGGGCGATTCTTTTGTTGAAATTATACGTTTCCAAATAAAAAAAGAACCCATTCTCGTTTGAAATCATAAAAAGAACCCAAACATAAATAGACGTGCTAGCAGGATAAGGAATCTCTGGAATCTGTCTGTAGAATTTATTTATTTTTTTTGGATTGGCTTCTAGTTGCTACGTTCAGATAACTGTTGGGCGGCGTGCATTGACCATGCAAATATACCTTGGGTCCTCGCTTGTTGTCATAGGACAGTTGGTCGAGGTTTTCATAGTTCCTGTTTTTACTCTGATGAATAATGTGCACAGAGAAAATATGCAGACACAGAAGAATATTATAAACAGGTATAAATGGTGTGCAGTAAAGCATTCCAACAAATCTCCACTTTTCTGCTTCAAACTGGGAAACTATAACCCTGGGGCTTGCAAAAATATCAACAAAAAAAATTGCCCACCCACTGCAGTAATGGTCCTGCAAAAAATATTCATTTCAACAACTAAATGGTCATTTTTGCCTCGTTTCACCTGCAGTTAATTAAAAATGCATAGAAAAGTGAGCCACTTCCAGCCTTCTGGGAGCTCCATGGTTTAATACCCTTAATAATGTATAGGTATGTATCTATTTAGTTATGATGCATTTTTAAAAGTACCTCTGGTTATTAATAGTCCGTGCAGTGAAGTTTAAGGCCAAATGAATAATGATGGTACAGGTACCAGTCGACTCATAGCTCAAAATCTAAATCTACAACAGAACATCATCATGGCCTTTTAAGTATAACTTATCACTGGGATCTGCAAAACCAGACATGTTGCCTAAACTAGCAGGAAAGAATTTGCAGTGCTTCATCAAGATAAACCATTTTTCAGTAACAGGCATAAATCTATTCCACGCTTCATGGCTCTAATCAGTCTATCTGTCATAACTGTCCTCAGTGAGTCAGCTTGTTTTCTGACTTAAAAAGTAAGTGGAAAATATAGAAAGTGAAAATCTGTGCACACATTTAGTGCTACAACCGTGCCATCTGTCTACTGTCTATTTAGTCTGGCCCCTAGAAGAGCAAATACAGAGGAATAGATAGTTCAAAGACCTGATCTATTTCAAGCTAGTGTTAAAGAGGATTATTAATCTATGCTGTAGAATATTGCCTTCAAAGAATTTGTATTCAATCATTTACATTTTGCCTTAATGCCCCTTTTTCCTAGCCTAAAATGGCAAAGCCTTTTGAAAGCAAATGGCTGCTGGAACATATCCCATTTGTGGCTACAAGCTGTGATCAATTTCAGGCTTTGTTACATCACTTAAGCACCAGGAAGCCTCTTAATTTGGGTTTAAAAGCAAATCGAGCAAGGAAATAGTGAGTAATCTTTCTAGTGCTTTCCCCATATTCATAATATATGCTGTTACAGGTTAAATCCGTACAAACACACAATCATAGAAAACATACATGTTACAAAACTGCGTTTTTACATGATTGAGTCTGCATGTCTGTCGCACCCGACAAGATATTTGTGTCTTATTAACCATAATGTCTCATTATTTCAATAATAATATAATCTAAGACCTCAACTACCACAGTACAGTCGGGCCTTGTAAAGATCTGACAGTAAAAGCGGGCAGTCTGCTCTGTTTTATGAGGCTTTGGCTTCCCTTATGGGTTTTTGCAGAAGAGGAGGAGATTGCAGCATTTAAAACGAGCAGGCCTTGAGGCTGGCTTTGCTGCGAATGACATTACAATGACTTTGAGGTTATTCCAAATATATTCAGGGGGCCGGAAACACAAGCCTTCTGCTTCACACATACAAAACCTGTTTCTGAACACAGCACC
This sequence comes from Hemigrammopetersius urotaenia, assembly GCA_037974485.1. Taxonomy (NCBI): domain Eukaryota; kingdom Metazoa; phylum Chordata; class Actinopteri; order Characiformes; family Alestidae; genus Hemigrammopetersius; species Hemigrammopetersius urotaenia. The sequence goes on from JBBPDC010000039.1 coordinate 4,296,763, forward strand.
AGCCAGGTTGTAGATCTGAACCGAAAAGTCAAAATGACTGTGAACAATACCACCGAGGTAATATAATTTAATAGCACTACTATTAAACGTGTGAGAATATACATTCCCAGTTGGGTTGATAGACAACAGACATCAGCTGTAGTTTTAGCCATAAAGGATAGGGTTAGAAAACCTCTCTCCCCCCACACAACGCCCACAGATCTCTCTAGCCTTCCACACACTGTAATTAAATACCCTGCCATTGATTTTTTGCACAGCCCCAGGTTAAGTCCCTCATTTTGCTCCTGTTTGTGGATCGAGACACGTAGGAGAAATTTGACTATGGCAAAAAGCAATATGAGATGAATAGAAAGAGTACAAAGTTCTGCAGATAAAAAACCACTTAAGATGCTGTTGATGCCTCTGGCATAAATAATGTTAGCCAATGGAAAGAAATGCGTTTACACAACAGAAAAGGAAACAGTTAACGTACATAGAGGACCTCTGAGGTGCTGATTACAGGTACACACTGACATACACAAAACACACGCACGCGCGCTAGAAGCCAGCAGCTCCCTGCGTCTCACCTTTGTCTCCCTCTCCTCCAGCAGGGTCTCCAGCCTCTTCTGGGCCGCACGGCCCTCATGGTCATCACTGACGATCAGGATGATGTGGTTCCAGCGAAACTCTCGCATCATGTCAAACCACACCTGGGCCTGGTGGGAGTAGGGAGGCACCGTGCGCAAGAAAGAGAGATGGATACTCTAGAAAAGAAAGCGAGACGAAAGCGAGTTACTCTCCAGAGGCACGACAAAAGCCCCTCAAGCCCTGACAGTCTACAGCTTTTTAATTACTTTAACTGTAATTAATTTTCCAGCAGCTCCAGCCACCTCCTTTTGCTCTGTCAACATGCCACAAGGGAAAAAAGCTCAAAATGTTAGTCTTGTATTTGTAAGTCAGCCCTTACTGTTTAATAATTCACAAAACCCTCCTTTCATCATAACCAGGGGTAGGGCAGAGTAACCCAAACGTATACTCTGTGAAATAATGTGTATTACATCTGTGAAATAATGGCTTGATGTCAAACTATTATTCTACAACTACAAAGCATTCTGCTCTGAATCTGATTTGTACTACGATATATAACTCAACTTAATCTGTGAACTGACTGAATGTTATTGAATGCTAATCTTTTTAACATGTCATTTTATTGCATTAACACTAAGCCACTTTCATAAGCCACTGATCTTCTGATACAGTTTTCTGAATCTTTACACACAGCATCGTCAATAACAATGGTATTTGTTACACTATTTGAGTAGAAAAAAACGCCTAAAATACTCAGCAACCGACCACCACAGCCTAAAATTGTTTTCTTGAATAAATGCAGAACATGAAGTTGTCGAAATTAAGAGTAAATAGGTGTCTGTTTAGACGTTTTTTAAACAAAAGCCTACATTCTGGAAAATAAAGCATCAGCTGATGTCAGTGAAAAACAATCAATACAGTATACACAAATTTCAACGTTTACGCGTCGCATTAGCAAAGCTAAAAACAAAGCAGCAACTAGCTAACGTTTCCATAACAACCGGAGCATTTTATAGTGAATTGATTGGAAGTCGCCTCCAAAAAGAGTCGATTCTCGGACTACGAGACGAATAGTGGCCGACTCATAGTCGAAATACTTGGAGCCAACTCTTCAAAGTCAGTCGAGTCAGTGTCATTTCTAATATAACATTAAGGCAACGAAACGGCACCAGCGATAAAACATTCATTCCGTTGCTAATGAGGTAAAAGGCTCTTTCCTTATTAAAATGAAGTGTAGTCGAGGTGTGTCGACTTGGAATCGTGAATCACTAATTTAAGCTGTTGACCTAACCATATTGCTCTCGCACCTTCAAACAAACAAACAAGCGTACAAAGAAAGAAAGAAACAATATATTTGAACTATTAACCTATTTTGTTCTCAGTCATTCAGGAATGGAAATAAATAAACGAATAAACACATAAACTATTGTTCTTGCTTCTTCAAAAAAACATTAATTAATTAATTAATAAACAAATAATATATTTGGAGCTAATCGTATTGCTCTTGCTCCTTTAAAACATACAAACAAATAAATAAATAATTTAGGCTGATGACCTAACCATATTGCTCTTATTACTCCTTCAAAAAACAAACCCACCAACCAACCAAATTAACTAACTAATTAATTAATAAAACTGACCTGCCTCAAAGGATTCATTTATTTATTCACCACACCCCACCCCCAATCCACACCAGAAAGTATTTTTTACATGCGAAAAGAGCTTCTTAGTGGGGCACATTTAAAAAAATAACTGTAGTGACAGCTGACAAGGACAGATAGCACCCAGGACAAGGAGAGCAAGGATGGAGGCTGAATTTCAATTTGTGCCTAGAGGTGCTTGGGGGAGGGGGCTGCTGCTCTGCTCTCACTGGGGTGGGGGGCTTCGAATACTCACTCACCTTGTCCGAGTAGATGGACATGCGGGTGGTCAGTCCCACCACTGGGATGCGGTAGAATCCGGCTGTGTAGGATACCGGAGTGGGGGTTAGGTGGTCGTTGGACTGGGGTGGATGACTCACCAGAATGGCATAGACCTGAGGGCAGGAGGACCATTATTATTATTATTATTATTATTATTATTATTATTATTAGATGAGGATGATGATGATTATGATGATATGAATGAAAATAAGAAATGAGAAAATGTTCAGTGCAACAGCTGAAGGATAGGGGATGGATATAATCATTTACATTGGGCTCCAGTAGAATGGTATCAGAAATGTGTGCAAGCGTGTGTATGTGTGTGTGTGTGTGTGTGTATGTGTGTGTGTGTGTGATAATCCGCGCTGCCGCTCTGGACTCTGTAATCTCTCTCTCTCCATCTCTGTGTAATACTCTGCCTGTGCTCCCAGAACAAAGCAGCTGTTATCCGCCATGTTGGCCTCGTTTTACATATTCCATTCAAAGGTGCACGGCTCCTCCATCGCCATGCTGCCCTTCATATGCTTCCATGACATGCCAATGTGGTAGCACATCTACCTACCTCCAACCCCCCCCCAATCCGCCCCACCACTACCAACACCAGCACCACTAACAACATCCCACAATTCAACCACAGCCGTTAAACCCTAGCTGCAGTACCCATTCTGCCCCTAATGTTTGATTAATGGCCATAAGACCCATTCATGACAGACCAGTTGTGTTGCACATCTGCACCCAAAACCCCACAACCCCACCCCAACACTCCACCATCCCACCACACCATCCCACCATTCAACCACAACCATTAAACCCCAGCTGCAGTACCCAAATTTTTGATTAACAGCCCTGAGACCCTTTATATGCTTCCAAGACAGGCCAACGGTGTGGTACACATAACCCCCGAAATGACCACCACCACCAGCACCATCCCACTATTCAACCACAGCCATTAAACCCCAGCGGCAGAACCCAACAGCTGGCATTCCCCTTAGATTCCAGACCCTGTTGCACATTCTCACACATGGTGTGTACTTGTAGCTGTACAATGAGTCATGCTGGAACAACACTAACTTAAAGTAATGTGGAAACGAATAATTGGGCGCTGGGGTCACTTTATAGTTCTCGAGGGGGCGATTGTTAATTGGCCAAGGGGTCTCACTGTGCAACACAGATTGGATCATATAGAAGTGAGCTTCAGTTGTCTGAAGCATAATTAAATGTCATTTGACTCAGTTGTCATGGGGAAATTGATTTTCGCATAGATTTTCAGGACCATTGTGAGATACTATCAATTATTCATTAACAATAACACCCCTACCACCAATAGTAAAAATAATAACAAAAAGACAAAATCATCCAAATGTATCCCTTCAATTCTATTGGCTTCAATGCAAAATCTTGTTTAGAATAATCTGGACCCTCAGAATAATCACTGAAAATCAAAGGTAGACACACTGCTTCTTATTATGATGAAACAACACAAACTGTTCTCAAGCAGAGACCTGGTGTGTGTGTGTGTGTGTGTGTGTGAGAGAGAGAGAGAGAGAGAGAGAGAGAGAGAGAGAGCGTGTATATGCATGCGTGTGTGTGTGTGTGTGTGTGTGTGTGTGTATATGTGTGTTATCTCTACACGCTAAAAACATATC
>JBBPDC010000039.1:4300907-4312132 GCA_037974485.1 Hemigrammopetersius urotaenia
GGAGAGACAAAATAAACTGTTCTGAAGCAGAGATCTGGCTTGTGTGTGTGTGCGTGTGTGTGTGTGTGTGTGTGTGTGTGTGTGTGTATATGTGTGTTATAGCTGCAAGTTAAAAGCATGTCCAGCCCAGAGTGCACAGTGAAAAGACCTTTATGGAGAAACAAGATAAACTGTTCTGAAGCAGAGACCCGGCTTGTGTGTGTGTGCGTGTGTGTGTGTGTGTGTGTGTGTGTGTGTGTATATGTGTGTTATAGCTGCAAGTTAAAAGCATGTCCAGCCCAGAATGCACAGTGAAAAGACCTTTATGGAGAAACAACATAAACTGTTCTGAAGCAGAAGTGCGGTGTGTGTGTGTGTGTGTGTGTGTGTGTGTGTGTGTGTGTGTGTGTGTTGTAGTCCAGAGTGGACAGTGATGAGCCCTGTGGGCAGCAGACGTGGGCTGTACCTGGTTAGAGATGAGGTCCTCACACACGGACAGGGCCATCTGGATGGCGTTGGGCTTGTGTGTGACTGAGATTGCGTTCATTTTGAACTTGTCTCTGCCGTAGATGTTGTTGGCCTGGCTGACCGCGTCCTTGAACACCTGCTCGTAGCGCTTCTGGCTCAGCACGGCTCCGATGTTCACGATCTTAGGCTCGCAGCCCCCACGCGCGCAGGAACACGAGACGAGGAACGCGAAGAGAACCAGACGCATGGTCGCTACTCTGTTTGGTTTGGTTTGTTTTTGTATATTTATTGTCCCCCTTTTTGCTTTGGAGTCATGCACGGGAGCCCTGTTGAGCCTTAGGGATCCAGATCTTCAACCTTGAGCTCAAAGCAAGCAACACCAGAATCTGGATACTACGCTGATCTGTAGTGTCGAGGCATGGTCCAGTTTTATATATACATTTTACATAAGAAAATAAGAAAAAAAGCCGAAAGCAGCCTGTTAAGCCATGCAGCCTGACGCGCGCTCCTGTTGATATTCGTCCGTCACAGTGCAAATGAAGCTGAAATCAGAAATAACCAATGATAGAAAGAATGGAAAAAGAAAGAAAAAGTAGAGTACAGCTCCCTTAAAAGAAATTTGTGAAACCAGAAGAGTAAATATGTGCTCTCTCCTCTCCTGTTATTGACCTGGTGCTCAGGAGCGCGTCGCTGTCCTTGGTGCTGATCTCCGTCGTGCCCGCGCACTGACGCGCGCTCCCGCCCTCATTACGCCTCACACGCTCCAACAGGGTCGGAAATATTTGCACGAACGCGATGAAAAACGTGTCACAAGGGAGGTGGACTGAGCCCATAAGCCTTTTTTTCGTACACCACGTGTCGCCTCGCATGTTTGAAAGATTTAATTGTTTTTTTTATTATCCTTATAATGAACACCTGTCCTAAAATGCCACCACTCGTGCATAATTCAATCTAAATAAAGACATTCAGAGTATTTTGATTGGAAATACAGTAGTAGTAACTGCTAACAATGTGTACATGTCTGTTCATGTGTATATGGTAACTCTTAAAATGGATATATGATTAATCCTCACAAAATATATGATCTGTCTAGCCTTACAACACCTTACATGTGCATCATATGGACAAAGGTATTGGGATACACTTGTCCCTTACTTTCAGTGAATCGCGACCTTGATGCTTCCAACTTTGTGGACTCATTTTGGGGAAACACCTTAGACCCTTAAGACATCTGGTTCCTATCAATACCACAGCAAACAATTCTGACTTGGAAAGTTTCTCTAGAACAGAGTATTCCACATCAAACCACTCTGAATAACTGTGTTTACATCTTATCAATGGAATTAAGGCAAGCGTTTGTAAAATTGGTGAAATACCCCTTTAATGGTTAAATTATTTCCCGTTCATTCCATAGCAACCAGTAGCTTAGTCCCTCAGACCAACAGGCAATAAGCAAACCCAGTTCATCTTCAAATCAAAATTTCCCTTTTAGTCATTGCTAGATATGATCTTTCTCCATTATTTAACATGAACCTCCATTAACGCTTGTTTGCAGCGGCCCGTGTTTCTGAGAGCAGCTTCCATCCATCATCTGTCCACGTCTTCATTTCCTCTGACAGCTCAACACTATGAGCTACTGCTTTCTTACCCATGTTTGCTTTATTTCTGCACCATTGCTGGAATTATGGATGGAGAGCCGTGCTTGTTTTACAGCATCGAGAAAAGCAGAGAAGGATGCTTCCTCTTAGGACTAATCAATGGCAGCTTTTGCTCCATCCATCACCCGATGCAATAGACAGAGAGGAGAGGGAACAGCAGCAGCAGCAGCAGTAGCAGCAGCACGATGGGGGAAACTCAGCGAGACCCCCGTTGCCAAGGAAACAAGCATCTCTGGCTGGAGGTGCAAGTCTCCTCTTCTTCTTTTTTTCATCCCAGACAGCATAACTTACAATTATGAAAAGTGCTTTTGATCCTCACAAAAGAAGCAAAACAGTGCGTCAGCACTGCAGGAAGCATTTTAAAAATATTGCATTCAATTCGGTGCATTTTATGAATATAAAGAAAAATAGGGGAATCATTTGTGATGCTTCAGAGAAGGGGGAGAGTGTTGTGGGGTTGGGGGGTGGTTGCATTTTGATTACATCATTACTGACTGCTGGGACTACAGCACCCACGGCCATGGAAAGAGAAATTCTGCAGCTGAAGTCAGACATGGATGGAATTTTGATCACCTTTCCTTCTTTTTAAATGCAATCTCTCACACATGCGCCATGTTCTTAGCCCCTCTAGACACATACACGCATGTGAGCTAAGGGGCGTCCTTTGCAGAACAGCGAGAGCCACCTTCCAACCCTCCAGCCCACACTCCACCCCATACCAATAATCTATGGAGAATGCTTGTGATTCTGCACACATATGCTCACTAATTCCTTTCTGGTTGCACAGGGAATCATTAACGATTGTTAACAGCATGGATGGGATTTATGATGGGCAGTGCTTTTACTCTGCATGCAAGGCAAAAAAGAACATATTGAGGGCAGATAAGTCACATGTGCACACATATATGCTGGCTTATGAGCGGCATGTTAGTCATTCTCTAGGGAGGTGAAGGCATGACATCAATTCAGCCAGGGCACAAACAAGAAGAGCGAAGGGCTGAGTCTGGGAATGCGCAGCGCACATCAACTAATGCCCATCTCTTTCCAGGACAAGCCGTTTAACTTTTTTCTTCCAGCCCATTATCCGCTCAGCCTGGTCTCCCCACTTTATGGCAGGAGGCCGTTTGCGCGTTCATTGAGCGAATCGGAATCATTACATAGCACAACAATGTGCAAAAGCAACCCTGCAAGAGACGTGGCAGCAGCCACTGACACTAAATCCCTGCCTGAGATGCTTCAGGCTCTCAATAAATGATACGAGCTGAGTCGTTTTCAAACTAGGTCTCGGCTCTCAAAGTGTCATCTCGGATCACGCTGCAGAGAAGCACGCCCTGGTGTGTGCTCCAATGCTCTTTGCGTGATTTCACTGCAACGTCCAACTGTGCACTGCACATGCAAGACTTTAGTATTCACGGAGCCGCACATTTGTATTGCACATTCTAAGCTGGTCCACCTTAAAACATAGATTTGCATATAAATGAGGGAAGCAAAAGAAGCACTTCCTTTTTTTCAAGGCGATGTTCCACAACTGGATAAGTTTAAGGGTCCATTAGAGGCTGATCCAAATTACATGTTAAGTACAAACACAGCTCAAATCAGGAAGCAGTGTTTCCGGCTACTTTCCTTTTCAAGGCACTTATTTGACTTCTTTTGTTGCATAGGTTCATTGCATGCATAATTTAAATAGCCCCGCCCCCAATGCAAAACTCTTCACCTCAAACGTCTTTTTAATTATTCTTAATTGTGCCTAATGGGGCGTCTGTTTCTTGCAAATGTTGAGTGCAATGCAAAACAGGCACTGTTTACCCCATCCCTTTGCCACTTGGGCAAAAAAGGAGAGGACTGCTCGGCTGAGTATTTCCCTTATCGCCTCCGACATGCACACATTTCCATAGCTCTAAATAGGCTTCGTAAAGAATTGGAGTGCCAACTTCAGCACATTTCATAAACATGCAACATTTAAAAGCACACACTGCACAATCTGCTTTGGTTGGTAATAAGAGTAGCCAAGGGAAGGGTGCCCTAGGAAACAACATTCTTTGAAAAACACCATTCATGTTGGTGCTGGGCGATATTGATAAAGTTAGGTCACAATATTTTCAGAAATCATCACAGTGACATAGTATTTGATTATGTTTAAGTTAACAAAAGAGTTAAATCTGTTACTCAGTACTAATTCTAAATTAAGAATGTATATATATTGATAATAATTGCAATAATAATAATGATAATAGTAGTAATAATGCTAATCATCAACATCATCATAATCACAATGCAAACCACCTGTTTGACAACATCTTTGTTACATGAATAGGATTTCAGTATTCATATGATGCTTGTTATTGGTCAAGACTACTGAAGCTGAAATCCAGTATCACAATGTAACACCAGTACCAGTATCATATCTTTTACAGTATTCGCACACATTAGATCAAGCATGAGCACAATTGGGAATGAAAAGACGTCATTCTTTTGGCCCTTGTTCTGTAAAGGCTGAGCATGATCTCAGCACTGATTTGGAAGAGCTCTGTGTGTAATCTGTTCTGATGCTCTATACCAATTGGACACTGTTGTTTGCTTGACAGTTAGATGTTAGTAGGATTAATGTGATGCTGTTTGATCTGGGGGGAGGGGGTTGTTGGGGGAGGCATGAGGACAGCATTAGCTGCAGAGTAACAGCTCCACCTTATGGATGCGTAATGTAAGCTGAGCAAAATTAAAGCACATTAAAGCGAAAACAGACGGGAGAAGCATTTTCCCAAGCATTTCAACGTTATCTTTATTGCTGATAAGGGAAGGACGTCAAATAATTTGTCAATATCTTTTAGTGTGGATGTTTTTGTAAGCAGTAGTTTGTTCCTGTGACAGTCAAATCATTTCATTTATGTATAACAGATGCAGGACAGTCTTCTCATTTCCTGGCAAACAGGCTTTGTGACTATAATAGAACCAACCAACCAACAGAACTTTGTATTAGGCTATAGGTTCAGATGTCTGAGACCACTAGTGAAACACTTCCATTTTGCATTATTTTTAAATTTCTTATTTCATCTTTAATTGTATTATCAGCATAAAGAGTAGAATCTTTTAACAACAATGTTTTAGTATTTGGTTTTCCCCCTTTTCCTTTACTGACAGTGTGCAGAACACGTTAGCATGGACTCAGCAGGTTTGTGCAAAAACTTCTGACATGTAGCTCACACAGTCACCTGAACTTGTGCCTCAGTGCCTCTGATCTTTCTGTGCAAAAGTCTTAACGTTATGACAAATGTGCCGTAACTTATAATAGTTGTGAAGTTTTAAACATTTAGCTATTTATGAAAAATCCGAAAAATTTTCAGTGGGTTCTTTATCATGAAGTGTGGAATATTTCCAAGGAATATAATGGTATATAATAATGATAACAACAACAACAACAACAATAATAATCTACTATATTCCTCAGATCCTTGAATAACTATAATTACTAGAATTACTGCTGATCTTGCTATTGGCTGTAAGTTTACTATTTTGAAGCTCACCTACTGCCAGACTGGTTTCCATGTGATGGGAATATAAATTAAACAGTGAATCAAGAGAACAAGGCTAAAATATGTTAAATGCTTGTCCAGCAGGCAGTCACAAAGCTGGAGAGAGTGTGGTCAGTGTGATCAGTCTCTATCCAGAATGGAAATGGAGTCATGTGAGCAGACTTGCTGTAGACATGCAAGTACTTCCGTGCACTTCCACGAAACCATCAAGCGTGGCCAGAATTATTGGGCCATATAATTTCCTAATGGTAAGCATGAACATTTAGTACTCGGTATAGAAAACAAGGTCTGTGTTTGATGGATGGGAGAGTAATGGTTTATTCCACTGTTAATAATCCCATTATTTAACGTAAACTAAAGCGTATCATGGGGCTGTGAACCAGGCAGCAGATAAGAAATGACCAACTAGGTGGATTTACTTGGAGTATAATGGTGTACCCAGCCTTTTTTGGGTCCAGTACATTCACACAATGTACTTTATCAAGTAGAACAAAAGCATTTTGAAGCATATTTCTGTTAAATCATAAGCAAAGTCATACCCGCAAAAATTGCCATCAGTGAAATTAATGGCACTTTGGATGTTGGCAGCACCTTGGAAGAGTGTACCAGGGTGATTTTGGAAAAGTGTTTCTCAACTACAGGAGGGAGTTCCAACAGGTATGACCCAAAAAAGACCAGGTAACTAACCTTGCTTGGAATCTGGCAAGGTGCTCTAAGATTTTATATGACGCAAAAATGTTAAAAAGATCTACATGTTGAAATACACTACTGAGATACACTATATATATTACCACAAATCTATATTGCAGTCAAAAGGAAAAGCCCATAAATTCTGCACACTATTCAACCCTCAGGTCTCTGACTGACCCATCACCCCTTAATTTAAGAACTAAAAGGCCATTAATCATCAAGCGGACTACCATCTGGTGCCGCCAGCTTTCTAAGCACGATATTCAAACAGAAAGATCAAGGAATATCTTTTGCTTTAACCAACCTTATTGGCAAGTGCTGTGGAATCTCTCTTCTAAACCTAAGAAATGAAAGCTATTCAAACTGAGAAATGGCACATAAGAGCAGGCCTTGAGGGAACAAAGACATTATGGAGGCAGACGGTCTCATGCTGCCCTCACACAAGGTCACCTGAATGCTCTTTTATAAAACTTTCTAGCAATAGACACCAGTGTAGACATAGAAACTGGAACAAAAATAAATAATTAAATGTCTTGAAAGAATTTACAACTTGTCTTCAGTCTACTCACAGATATTTCTAATCAGTATTTGGCTCAGGAATCACAAATCATAAAAAGATATCAGCAAAGGCCTTGTCTTTGCATGCTTTCACATAGCTGCTGCTGCTCACCCACTAGGTTTCACCATAACCATTCCAGTGCTATCATTCACACTACTTTGTACCACATTACCCTGAATACTGTTTACAGTCATATGCATTACTGTACAGTCAATAGACATGAAATCTTTCATCGTACATTACATTTAATTTCTCTGTTCTGTATTTTGTCAAGTCATAGTCAACTTGATTCCCAGCCAACTTCAGCACTGCTCACTGATGGAATGCTGAAGCAAGATGACACAGTCCCAAAGATTATTATTAGTCTGTCAAAATACGTCACCTTAGTTTCACTATCTGTGAAAGATAAGCCTCTGAGCACAGGCAAGTTATTACTTGCCTACACGTTCAAGTGAAAATGTTGTATTATTCTCAGTTCATAGTTCATAGACAGACAGTCATTAAAATTAACGATGGTGTGCACTGAACTTAGAAAAGAACAATTCAATTAAAAATATATGATTACTAAAAATTACCAATAATAATGCTATTACTACTAAAAATGACCATACTAATCATCATCATCATCATCATCATCATCATCATCATCATCATCATTTTTTATTATTGTTATATGCATACAATGCTGAGATTAATGCATAGACAAGCATTATCAGCTACAATTAGTAGTTCAGAATTAAAAACTGTAGTTCCCTCTTATTCTTTGCATCTGTTGTTAGCCACACTGTCATTGCTTGGCTAAGAATAGTTAATCAACCTAAAATATCCGGTTTCTGTGACCAAAACTGTCCACTGGAGAAACTAACCATGAGGACTAGAGGATGAACACAAACTGTGCAGGATCTGTCTCAGGTGCTGAGATACATAGTGGGCACATTTTCTGTTGCATCATGAGAACGTTGTACCGGGAGCAGCATGAAATGTGTTTTATGGTAAAACTGCTGCACACAAGCCTAAGATCACCGTATGCAATGTCCAGCATCAGCAGCTCTGGACTGTGGAAATGAATTGTGCTTGTATTTGACAATAATAACAATTATTACAATTATTATTATTATTGTTATTGTTATTTTTATTATTGTTGTTGTTGTTGTTGTTGTTGTTGTTGTTAATAACAATCATTATGTCTTTGACTGCTGTAGTATTAACATTAACTTTCACTGGAACAAAGGGGCCTAGTGCAAACCCTTTTTATCCTTTATTAAATTCTTTTCAGTCGATTAAATGTCTTTACCTTGGCAACAGTTATAAGAAGGCCCTGTTCCGATATGACTGTTCCCTCTGCACAAAGCCAGAAAATGTTAATTCACAAGTTTGGAGTGGAGTGGCCTTTGCAGAGCCTGACCTCAACCCAACTAAACACTTTTTGGATAAGAGCTGGAATGCCAGCAGACACCAACAAATTGACACACATTCCAACAAACAGACTCAAAAATCTTGTAAAAAAAAAAATCCCAGAAGAGTTAAAGCTATTATAGCTACAGAGGCTAATTACATATTGTTGCCCATGGTAAGTCTAATAAATGTTAATAAGACTAAAATGTTAATGTGATGGTCAGGCGTCTGCATACTTTAAACATAATGATCCTGGGAGACTACAAGTGAATTGTGTCCTGAGACTGAACCTTTGTAAACCACAAAAGAGGAGCTCTCACAGGCCTGTGCTAACAGTAAGAAGAAACTGCATTCTAATATTAACACTGAAGAGATGGCACTTTTATAGTTTTCTCTGATAAGTTTTAATTTAACACTTTGGGATTTTGAGATGACATTTTGGGCTCATTGTCTGCAGCAATAAATGTACTAATCTAAACATCCTTCAACAATACATGTGTTTATGTCTACATAACACTCTGGAGAAACAGCTTAAAACGTCCCTCTGAAAGCAATTGCTTGTATCACCCAGATTGAAACTGAGAGGCCTAATAGGGCCTTGACAGCAGTTCATTATCATCAGACCGGCTCATTGCTCTGAGTTGTTGCTAGCACATTGGATGTGACTCTTAAATCAGACATAGGAGTCCACCACTTAAAGAAGCCTAAGTGCTAAACAGATTGCATATTTAATGCATGCATCACTTGGGGCCAAATGGTCAACCAAGAATGGTCATTTGGGAAATAAGTTAGCAGCATGAAACCCTGAAATAGAGCCCAAACACTAGCATTCCATTTTTTTCTGCTCAAAAATATATTCCTTTGGATTTTTTATAGAAAAATAAAAGTATTAATAATTATTATTGCCCAACCTGTATGCTTGAAGCTCCTAAGCAATATTCAGTTTATCATTCAGATGTGACAGTGTTTGTCGTGTTTGCCTTTTTTTCATGCATAGTGTCCACATTTTTAAACACATTTTAAACAGCGATGGGGATATGATGGGGAAAATAACCACAGCTTACTGTGTGAACAACATGAAATTCCGTCTCTGCATTTAACACATCCCAGAGAGCAGTGCCAGGGATCAGTGTGTGGACACTCCACCTTGCTCAAGGGTCACTGGCAGTTTAGGGATAAAAACCCACAGCCTTCTGATTGCAGGGGCAACTTCCTAACCACTAGGCCTCCAGCTGCCTAGAAACAATCGGGAAGAAGACAACAAGCTAAATAGCTAAGTTAGCCAGTTTGTCAGCCCTCTAGATACTTTGACTTTTTCTGAAATTATTTTTTTCTGACTTTCTTTTTGCAGAATAAAGATCATTTTACTGTTTTGTTCACCAAAGTAAGACATACACCATTTCCAGCATGATTGTATTCATTGGCCTATAGATCAGAGGGCAGAAAAGCAGGCAGGACTGGTTGACACCATGCAGTTCCCAATATTTGCTGTTTGATGAGCATGAGATAAAAGAGATAAGACTGGGGATACAGTCCTGCGCATCAGATAACATTGAACTTTTAAACTATAAAAAGGTTTAGGTCCGAAAGCCCATTTAATCTCACTGACTGTTTAAGAGCTTAGGTAACAGATGATGTTTGTGTTCTCAGAGGCAAATATTTATCCCCGCCTGTAAGCTAACAGTTCCCTCACATACAGGGAACACTAAAATAACCATTAATGAAAAAAAACGCATCCCTGCCTTTTTTCAATAATTTAAAAATCTAAAAATGATCTGACTGGCACTATAAACACCCTGCCCCATAAGGACTGATTATAACACATTTATCAGTATAGCCATGTATTCCTGGCCCCCATTCTAGCCTATGAGATGCTGGTTTGATCCAAATAATTTCTTACTCCCTGCATAAGATCTGAAATGAGCACCTCCATCGTATCCCCAAAATTGTAGCAGCTAGGACACTTGCCCTGTCTTACAGTGCTGCAGTCCTACTTTGTCAAATTAAACTCCTGTGTCACTGTGCACAACACACAGTCAATGTGCAACTTCTCATACAAAAAGATGAACAAATAACCAGATGGTATGTGGTATATGGCTCAGATTGTGCAGTTATACCGCAAGTTGTATTATACTTATAATATACTATTGTATACATTATATTATACTGTACATTATTCATTCATTCATTTTCTGTAACTGCATAATCCTTACTAAGGTCGTTGGTACCCAGAGCCTACCCTGCAACCCACCACAGGGCACATATGCTTACACCTGTGCCACCGTGGGACCCATTATACATTATATACTAGGGCATTAACACAAAAGCCGTGTGTTCTTTCCCCTCTCTATACCCTTTGCATGTGTAGGCAATGCAATCTCTGACTCTGACTGACTTACGCTGACACGCGTCCCTTGCTTTAACCAATTATTATTGTCCCTTCATAAAGGGGGCGGTACCGTTGGCGAGAGGGGAATCTAAACAGGAGGTGCAGCAGAGAAAACAGACACACATCACGCACATGTGTGAAGATACTTCACTCTAGACACAAACAGCACGGTGCAAGTCTTCAAAGTACCGGAGGGTGTTCCGGGCAATTCAGTTTCCATATGTTTCCCCTTAAAATGCAATTTAAAATCAATACGATAGGTGGTAGTGTTTCGTGAGGACCGTCCTATTAAGGAAGAATCATCTCCGGCACCACATTGCCATCTTGTGGTAAAATCCATATTACTGTCCTTCAAAGAAGCCTGTTTTTTTACGTCAGACTTCTTGAACGTACTGTATTATAAATGTTGCCACCAGGGGGCAATGTGGCGCCTTGCAACCAGTTGTGTCACAGTGCCCTCGTGTGTTAGTATCTATATTTGAGCCCTTTGAAGAAATTTGTTCTCTGCATGTAAGCAATTGTTCTCTGCATTTAACCCATTCACCCAACTGAAGCAG
>JBBPDC010000039.1:4316016-4343334 GCA_037974485.1 Hemigrammopetersius urotaenia
TTGTTTCCCGGCGGACCGAAAATAAACGCGACACTCGCGTCTCCCGGAAATCCGATAAAATTCAACCAATCAGATGATGACTTTGAGATTCCTGAAGTGTTTCCAGTTAAGTGTACCATATGCATCAGACGTATAGCCAACGTTCTGTGGGCGTGACGTCTGAGGCTGAGACTACTCAATGTTCGACGCCTGTTTTACTCCGTTGCGTGTGTGATGACGTCATCAAACGACTAGACTTCAACTTTGCTGACCAACTAGTCGACTTGAAAAATCTTTAATGCCCTATATACTATATAAAATACACAATATATAGTAAATTATTCCACCCCTCTCAAACATCTAGAATCTACTTGACTTTTTTAGTTCAGATTCAAGTCACATGTAAACATATGGTGCAACATATGTTGTAAACTTCTGTGCTAAAATTAGGTCACATGTAGCCTATTTAAAGTCTTTGGAAAACGTGAAAAAAAGTGAAATGTATAAAATAAATAAAATAAATAGACAAATGAATAAAAGAAAGTTGCTACAGCTGCAAAGGGGGTACCAACTCCACATTAAAGTCTGTCTCCCTCCACATGTCTCCCAATACTTTTGTCCACTATAGTGTGACTGCAAATAACCCTCCACAAACATCAGGCTACTTGACGGTGATGAATAAACATGACTGACGTCATTTGTTTTCCAACAGCTCATGCGCACTGAGATGCTTGTGGCGCTCCGCGATAAGCTGGCTGCGGTCGTGCTGCTGCTCACACTTTCCCATTAGGAATGCCGTGATCGTGAGAAATCGTGGCAGTAGAATCTGTCCGTGTCCCTTTCATGGTGGCAGTCAATATTACCGTGATAGCCGAGCGCAATTTTGCCCACGGGTGCTCTTCGCGAAGGTGCTTTGGACTATTTTTTCCCTTGTTCGCGCGGAGGCAGCCCGCTTGGGTCGTGAGGCGGCCAAGATGGCGGCAGCTCGTAAGGTCCAGACTTTTTAAAGGGTAACTAACGCAATTAAAGTGTTTTAAAAACGACTTCGGGGGTGTTTATCGAGGGGGTTGGATCTTGTGGGAGTTAAACTCTTGTAAACGCAGCGGCTGGGGACGTGTCATTGCTGTTAGGATGAGTTAAACCGATTGCTTTGTGCTGGGTTGCTAGCTGAGGTTAGCTGTGATTGAGCTTCTTTGGCTGTCAGTTGCTATTCACAATAGCCATTTTATCTTCCTTCTGTTAAGGGCCCTGTTTATCAGGTGCATTAAAGGTTGAAAACGTGTTGCACTGTACGTAGAACGAGGCTGAAGATCTTCTTTTCCATATTTTTCCTTCCACCTTAAATGGTGCAGCAGTTCTGGTGCAGTGGACCTTCTGCACCACTTAAGGTGGAACAGAAAATTCAAATTACAAAAAGAAGCAACTGAATTAACATATGTTGGCACTGCATTCTGCTCCTCTTTGGTTGTTTTAGAGTATTTACCAGATTCCATTTGCTGCTAGCCAATGCTTCTTTTAAATATTTTAATCCTTTAAAATAATTTCTGCTGTGTACTTGCTGGCATGGTCCAAGCTACATCAAATTGTACCTCCACAATGGTAATTAAAAAATCTGCCTTTCTGTCTGTCTGTCTATCTATTTATATATTTACCTAGCTGGTGTGCTTTTGGTAAACTGGGGCATTCATTCATATGCACAATCTGAACTCCGATTCATATTACTAAAACCATTATCCTGACTAACCTCTCAAGGAAACGTGTATGTTTGTTTTTTGTTTTTTTTGCCCAGGCACTCCATGTTGACACAGCAGAGCCTTCAAATACACTGTGACAGCGCCTGTAGTCCTGCCCTCTGCCCAGCACTGCCATGGCTAAGGACCAGCCAAACGTGCTCGACCTCCTTCTTCTTCTGGAGTCCACAGATTTACAAGAACTGGAGCAGGTCAGAAGTTTGTTGCAGGAGAACCTTAGTGCAGGTTTGTCACGTTCACATAACTTTTATTCTTTCTTACTCTTTCTCTCTTCTGAACTATTTTAACTTCTTAAATCTTAAGTTTTTACAGACTTTTCAAACCTGTGTAGACACCTGCTCATTTAACATTTCTTCTGAAATCAAGAATTTGTCTTCCCCTTTATGCTGCAGTTACAGTTTCTTCTCTTTTGGAAAGTCTTTACACTAGATTTTGGAGTATCTCTGATATTTTGATTGCCTTAATAGTAATTGCATTTAGTCCTAATGTTGAATGACCACTCCAACTCATTCCAAATCTCCCCAATCCTGGCAAGCTTTTATAACCCACTTGTCTGAACTTGGGCTTGCGTGCAGTGGCTTGGGCTCCCGAGTGTCCCTTTCACAGCGCTTTTCTATCAAGCTTATACATGTTCTGTGCACAGTTGATTAGGAGCCATTTTTTGCTTTATTTAAAAAATGTAAAAAAGTTTATTGTTACATGATAAAAGTGTTAAAGCACACTATCTACTCCCAAGTCTATGTAGAAAGCAAACAACAAAAACAGCCTGTTTCTCTGTCCAACCTATTTACATAGATCTGCCAGTTCATTATACAGCAGGTTTTCCCCTCCCATTTGCCTTAAACTTGTACATAGTTCTTAAAGGTACAGCAACAAAAATGGCCAGTATAATTCTTAGGGATAATGAGAGGTTGGGAATTGGTAATGTAAAAATAAACTACATACATTTTTTTAAATCGCATATATATCACAAGTAGTCCCCAAGGGGAAAAGGAAAATAGAAAAAAGAATTTACAATATGGTCTCTAAATGTTTGCATGTATTTTGCAGCTGTTTAAGTTTTGAATTTCCTGTCGATGTGTGTGCTAGATAAAGGGTCTGTGCTTCTCAATGGCCTTGTGGATTATTATTTGGACACGGGCTCTCTGCAAGCTGCGGACATCCTGTCCTCCGTCAGGGAGCCTCACGACAAGGTGAGGAAAGCATTTGCAGTCCCTCATGGCTGATAATGTGGAGTAGTTTGCATGCCCTATATTAGAGGTATGAAATAGTGTTCTGTGTCTTCAAGCTCTTCTTGGATTTAAAATTTGACATTTCAGGCTGGGAACTTCTGGTATGCTCATAACCCTCACATTAATCATTATGGGCTTTCCTTCATCCTAAAGCACTTTTTGGACAAGATGAATGAGTGTATGGCTAAGCAGGGCTGCAGACTACCATCCCTCACCCTCCTCAGCCATGTTGTTCGCAAGCAGCCGTCGTGGATCCACAAGATCGCCCGCTTCCCTCTGCTCGCTTCACTGCTCAAATGCCTCAAGGTACTGGGCGAAAGGCCAGCCAGGCGTAACTAACTCTGAACTGGGAGTTTTTGAAAATGGATAATGTCCTAGATATTGAGGGTTATTTTAAAGCTGGTGAGGGCAACATGAATTACACAAGTATTGAAACGAGTACTACATTACAGAGTGTGACAGTGCAATGTTTTTCTTGAACCTTTCTGTGTAATGAATTTTAGCTCATCTAGTCTTGCCAGACTAGGACTAAAATATATAAGTCTGCTTAACATTTAATTCAGTTTTTCCCTCTCTGGTACATGCTGCTCCTACACTAGACTGAATCAGATATTGTGGTTCTCATAACTGGAGTGCTGGTGTTGATCATACTGCTACCCATGATACCGCAGACCAGCAAACAACTCCTGTTTGAGTTTTTTGACATCTTCGGAAGACTGGCAGCTTGGAATCAGAGAAACCCAGGTAATTTATCATAATTCTGACAGTCTTTTTGAAAACTAGTACAATTTTTGACATCAGGAAAAAGACTTTGCTGCTTGTAGTTTCATGAAGGATAACTAAAAAGGTCACAAAATCAAATGTTTACAATCTTTAAATCTAAAATGACTAGAAACATACTAATTTTGTAACATAAATATTAAAATAAATTCAGCCACATTTCCATATAAAATATAACTATAATTTTTTGATTTCTGTTTTGCAACAGAAATGTCTATTATATATTGTTGTAATATTCAAGTATACTCAAATTCATGTGAGAAAAATTAATTTTATGTAAGCTCTAATTATGTCATCATTGGGTAATGATACGTTTTCAGGGCATGCTCAGGGAGTGTATGCAGTTCACCTTCATGCCAGCGTGTACTCACTCTTCCACCGCCTTTATGGCATGTACCCCTGCAACTTTGTGTCCTACCTTCGAGCCCATTATAGTATGAAAGAGAATGTGGACACCTTTGAGGAGGTGGTTAAGGTGAGACAACTGATTTTTAGTTGTATTATGTTCTGTATGTTTAATATAATTTCTGCAAAATATCTGTTATTTATTCAGAGCAAGCCACCCACCTATGTTGTACCTAAGGGGCAAAGTATTGATTCTTTGCACTCTAATTTCCTCATCAGCCAATGTTAGAACATGTGCGGATACATCCAGAACTTGTCACTGGAACCAAAGACTACGAACTGGACCCTATTAGGTGAGTAGTATTGCTCTCAATGTTTCTGTCATGTTGGTCTTATGATGTATCCTGTTATGTAATAATTCCCTTCATGCTATCCATCTCTGTTCCAGGTGGAAAAGGTTTGAAACTCACGACATTGTAATTGAATGTGCCAAAGTTTCTCTGGACCCGAAGGAGGCGTCTTGTGAGGAGGGCTACTCATCCCTGCCTGACCATGTGCCGCAGCGCCCTGTTGACTGCAGTAGGTCCTACTCGGACCTCAGCAGCCATGGTTAGAATGATTTAATGCCATACGTTTTCTTTCAATGGCTTTTTTAAAATATTGTTTTAGCATGGACTTTTCATATGTGTTTGAATTGCTGGAATTTCATTGATTCATAAATGTGCTAATTGATTTTATCATGGATGTCTGTGCTTTGAATTCTGAGCACGTTCTTTGTCTGTGTATCCTTTTGCAGGAAGTTCTTCTTTAAACTCCATGGCCACAGTTCGGCAGTCCCTCTCCCTTTCCTTACCCCATCTCACAGTAACTCAGCATGCATGCCTCAGCCCACAGCCCCTCAACTTGCAGGTAAATCATTCACTGACCAATGATTTAAAAAGTCCTCATGCAGTTTGTCTATGAACTAATTTTACACTTTATACAAAGTTGATTAATACAAATCAGTTATGGCTCATACTTGGAAAGCTCGTTTTTAAAAAATGACACTGTGAAAGTTTTAAAATATACTAATTTCAGTCAATATATGGAGACATTGATCTTGTTACAGTGGCACCTAACAAGGTTAGGAATATATTAGGAACAAAATGAAGATTTGAGCAACTCTAACAAGTGTCCAAATCTGTTGGCTAGACAACTGTATCAGAGCATCTCCAAAACTGCAGATCTTATGGGGGGTTACTGTTATTCAGTGGTTAGTACATATCAGAAGTAGTCCCAATAAGGACAGCTGGTGAACCAGTGATGCAGGCATTCAAGGCTCATTGATGGGGAGTGAAGACTTGTCTGCATGCTCAGGTAAACTAGAAGAGCTAATGTAGCGCAAACTGCTGAAAAAGTTAATGTTAGGTAAGATAGAAGTGTGTCAGAACACACTGCATTGTAGCTTGCTGTGAATGAGGCTGCCTAGCAGCAGACTGGTCTGAAAATACTGCCGAAAGCAAAAAAAACAATAAGGGCGCCTAAAACCTTGTTGCAGTTTTACTGATGGTGTTATGACTTAGTTACTTGGCCATCACAGCTTGCTCTGGCTCTTGATAAAGTTGCTTAGATCCTTAGTTATTTTTCCTGCTTCATGCAATAGCTGTCTTTTCACTTGCTAATATATTCCACCTCTTGACTGTTGCCACTGTATCGAGAAGATGTTCATTTCGCCTGTCACTTGTTTAAATGTTGTAGTTGACCAGTATGTTGACCTATATATGAGTTTTTGTATACAATATACATACTCGAACTGCGAGTGTGATATATGGCACTAAATGTACAAAAGTTGTTATTATTTTATCGGAATTTAGCTGACATTACAAATCTTTATCATGTACGTTATTACATTTTTGATTTGTCATGATGCATTATTATCATATTTTACACATGCTAATTTTCTAAGGTTGCTATACTTGGTAATTAGCCATATTTGGGTTAGGTAACTGATATAGAAGTGTTGGCAGTGTGTGATTGTTATGTTTTGTTTGATATGACAGGGTCTTGAGGTGACATCCTCAGGGATGAAGGAGGTTTTGTGGAGTCCTTCCTCTGTTTGTGGGATGAGTACCCCTCCTAGAGGAATGTCTCCCACCACTGTCTCTGATCTCTCACACAGTGCCTCACACCTCCTGGGACGGCTCCCCAGCACACCAGGTTATACAGGTACACTGCAGCATGAGAGTAGAAGTGGGATTTCTTGATTTGCTGCTTTGCTTGAGGGTTTGAAAGTCTTTGAAAGTCAAAGATTAGCCAGTGTGAAACTTGCTGGTTCTTTGCTGTATGTGCTTGAGTGTCCTGAGGCTATGTTTGCTGGAGCTTAATGCTGAGTAATGTGTCTTCCACAGTGGATGGAAAGTGGACTCCATCTGCATCCACACCCTCAGGGTCCTCTCCGCTCCCTTCACTCTCTGAGGAGCTTGAGCACACTGTCCAACTCACCAGCACTACGCTTCCTCCTGCTAAGGTATACAATTATATTGAATGGTTCATTCTTTGTTAAAACTGCATTTAAGACCATATGGAGATATGTGAACAAATCTCTGTGTCAGTATTGTAATTTCTTTAATTCTGTGTCTTCTTTTTTTTTCTTGTTTTCATTCCCTTATCGCTTTTGGAAAAAAAAACTCGCTAGGCAAACCAGGAGACAGTCAAGGACCTTAAAAGAGACGCACCCACAAATATCAATAAAGGTGATTATGTATAGTAGCATGGTTTTTAAAAATGTATATTAATTGTTATGATTTAATGTGAATCTGATGTTGTAATTTTAGAAACAGCTAAACAGACATGTTAAAGAGTTAAAATATGAGTGTTGTGCAACATAGTGTGTGAGGGCACAGGTGGTGATTCGAGTCCCATTACACTGACGGAGCTCTCTGACTTCGTGGAGAGAACAGAGAAGGACAGAGAGGAAGGTAAGAAAAATACCACATGCTGGTGGCAGGGGTTCTTTAAGGTGATTTCCTTATTGGTGTGTTATAAGAACACGATCACTAGTGACATATTATAATAACGAGAACACTGCATTAATTAGTGTTTGGGTATTCATACTCCCTGCTTTTACGCCTAATCATTTAATGACTAGTATATGGAAGTTGATGAGACCAGGATTTTATCAAAGGCATTTTCACTTGGTACGCAAATGCACCCCTGGCCAGTCAGACTGAAATCCTATTCCATTTTGCCAAATAAAGTGCAGGTCAGCTTTCATATACGAGAAATTACAATTTGCACAGTGCTGCTCCTTCCCTTAGAACATTTCACAGTTAATGTTTACAAAAGCACAATTGTTAAGAATTATTAGATTCCTGTGTTGTCCCTTTCTTGAGCCATGGGCAGTAAAACACAATATATTGTAGTGAGGTAAATGTAATCCAACCTGGAGCTTTATTTAAGCAAACTATCTCAACCAATTAAGCCATCAAATTAAACTCGGAGAAGAAACGTGTGTCAAGAGATGAACTGGGTCAGTGGACAGCAGTCAACAAATGTTAACTACAGGTGCAATTTGGTAACATTAGCTGTTACATTTGTTAATGATAATAATGTGAAGTGCTTGAGTTCAGTGGTTTGCTAGTTGGCAACTGTGCTAAAAGGAAGTAGTTGATCTGACGCAGTATAATAACTTAAAATCAACTGCTTAAAACTGCTAAAAAAAAAAAAAAAGCTAAATTGAACAGATTGTTATACAGTTTTCATAGAAGTGAGTGAAAACCTAACTTAAGCAATATTCCTCAGATTATAATAAGCTATTGTAGTGATCATAAATGTGGTAGTAGGGAGTTGTCTTAAAGGATCTCTTAACAGCTATGCTCACTTCTGCCCAGACATACCTGACAGTAACATGATCTTATTCTGACATTGTTTAATATACTTGGCAGTGTTTCTTCCTGTATTTTACTTTGTGGCTGTGTTGCATGTCATGCACTATAAGTGGCTTCAAATTATGGACAGATGCATTACATTTTGGTTTTCCTTCCACCATCAGGGTGCTTCACAAGGAGCTGGGTTAGTTTAGACATTTTACAATGAGTTTGTAACCGCCCTCGAAAAGGCTCCATTCCTAACCCTATTTAACCAAAAATATGCCCTGGCTCTACCAGATATTTTTGTAATGAGACTGTTTTACCTTTCAACTTAAACCATTTGCCATTTGTATTATGCAGCTGTAGTTCAAATTGCCGATCATTTTAAAAGTTTCTCTTTTTATCAAATACATTTGAAAAAAATAAAAGCAAACCATTGTAAAACTTCTGATGTTTGTCTAGCTCTGCTGTCTAGTAATGAGTTGTTCACAATTTTCACTTTAGATGCCATCACAGAGGCAGAGTTGCTGACACTAACCCTGGACCCGCTACCCACACCGGTACTCGACTGCTCTTTCTCTATCACCACTGATGCTCCCCTCACATTGAACCACAGCCATGACACCCAGCCCTGTAATCTGGCATCCACACCAGACAGAGCCTTGGGTTCTGCTAAAGGAGTGGATCAGCAGCCTCCTGTGTCCTTCTGGCCCTGTTTTACCCCTATAGAGAACTCATTCAGTCCTTCTGCTGTTGAAGACACCTCAGTAGAACTGTCCAAGGGTTTGTGTCCCTATGAGCCACTGTTTGACCTGGCCTTGCCCAGGCTGGCCTCTCTGTTTGTGGAGAAGAAGACGACCGAGGCTCAGCAGAAGGCTGGGGGGGAGCATGAGCACAGAGAAGAGCTTGAGGGAGAAGACCTGTCTGCCACTTCACCTCTGGAGGTGCTGGATCGCCTTATCCTGCAAGGTTATGAACTCCATGAGAAAGTGTTGAAGAGGTGAGTGGTAAGAGGAAAGGAAAGTTTCGGTCTATGGGCTGGATTCACAAAGGCTTTCCAGAATGAACTTACAGAGGCTCTTGGTACAAGTCTGAACACTGAGGCCTGTCGGCAACAAACAAAGTTAATAAATATTCTACTGCTTTAGAGGAATAACAGTTTAAGCCTGTGTGTGGTTTAGTCAACCAGTCTTTGTAATAGTCAACCAGAAATGCGTATATGTGATTCTCCATTTGCTTTTGTTTCAGATCTCCTTCTCTGTCAAGCCAGTCATCTGAGTCACACTCAGGAGGTAAACATCATAGCTCTAAAGGAAAAGGTATTTAGTAATTTAATATACAAATAGACTGTCAAGAAGATTCTGTCCTCCAGTCTGTCGTTTGGGCCCTTTCCTACCTTACTGTCTGTATCGTTCTCTTTTCCTTTATTATTATTTCTGTCTGTGTTTCAGAATGAATCATAGTATTCTGTTTCTTTTCTGATGTTCTTGTTATACATTTACCTTCTTTCAAATGTTTAACATGTGATTAGAAAATGTATGCACCACAGAATGTCAGTGATTGTAGCATTGGAATTGCACCACTATACACATCTAATCCTTGAAACGATGTCCTGGTCAGGTGTTTTGTCCCCAGTTTAGGATATTTAAGGTATAGAGCGATACGCACCTTTGAAGATGCCATTACTCTTACCACTTAGTGTGTAAAACCCACACACTCCAGTAATACAAGTCAGTAGTTTAACTTTGTTACAGAAATGTGTGGGTGTTCAATAAGCTCATATAGGTGTGATGATCTGGTGCCCATATGCTTTTTGTAATGTAGCTGTTACTAATTAAAACCTTTTGGTTTAGACTTATTAAAAATGCTTTGAAACCTTCACTTAAATTAAGTTTCAGTGGCACCAAGTCTGGCATTTATTTTTGCAGGCGTAAGCCCAGGATCTCCAGATGAACTGGCATTGCTGCGCAGTCAGCTGCTGCTACTGCATAACCAACTGCTTTACGAGAGGCACAAGAGAGAGCAGCACGCTTTGCGCAATCGACGCCTCCTCCGCCGTGTCATTAACGCCACCGCACTGGAGGAGCAGAATAACTCCATGGTAAAGAAGCTTAGTGTTTTACAAAAGCAGGAAGAGTTTTTGTTTCTTTTTATAAAATTCATGCATTTGATCACAAATCTAACACTTTAATGAGATATATTGGTGTTTTGAACCTTTGTGGGGTTTTGTTTATTTAAAACTGCTTTTTTATAAATGACTCACATTGTAAAGTCTGCTTATACCACTACATAATGTTGTTTTCCTTTTATTGTCACATTTTATGGTAATGTTTAGTTATATTATAAATGAGCATAATATTGCAAAGATTTGGGGATCTTTGACAGTGCTTTATACTATCCAGTTGTTAAGATGGTATTAAAGGAATAGTTGGCAGAAAATCAAATCTGCAGTTTTCTCTAGCTAAGACATATTTTATTCAGAGTGGGCCTTTTTTTCAGGCTAATGTAGCTCTAGTATAAAATTGGAAGCATGTGGCCTTAATTTTAAAAACAGGTGTTGTGCAAACTGCATGCTTAGGGTTTGCCCATGACAAATTCATTTTAAATGGTGATGCTTGTGTTTTAAGACACTGTGTGATTCATTATATCTGTATTTCTGAATATTTTTTATGTAATATATTTAAAGGTGAGGTATTGTATGTATGTTTGTTTATGGTACAGAAAGCCCAGCTGCGGTTGCAGGAGGTAGAGATCCAAACTCAACGTGTGAGTCTACAGGAAGAGCAGCAGCGCTCTAAGCAACTTCAGCAGGACAGCGAGGCATTGGTGCAGCAGCTCCGCAACCAGCTCCAGCAGCTTCAGAAGGACAGAAACGACTACTACACCAAGACTCAGGAACTGCAGGTCAGTTTCTTCCACAAACCAGAAGTAAAGCTGATAAATTTGTCATGTATCAGAGGTGGATGGAGATAGTACAGGCATAATAGTGATTGATTGACTTTTTTGGAGAAACAGATTAACAGGCCACCACAGAGTTGTGTGGCTGCTGTTTGGTTACAACTGTGCAACTGGACACCAGTAGTTATTAGGCAAGACTAATGATACATTTGCTTAATCTGTAACATAATTAAAACTATCACTCTTAACAGAATCTGTTGAATGTATAAAATGTAACCTATGTTGAAATTGTTTGATGTTGATGAATAACTTGCTTTGGCTTGAGGAAAATGTGTGGGATGATTTAAGCATGCAATTTGCACTGTGGTGCTAATTGGTGGGGGATAAGCTCCACTGTGCAAAACTAAAGAAGCACATTTTGAATACCAAGCTGATTGAGTAAGAGCGTAATGGTAACTCTTTCATGGGCTTAGTGTCAAAGAAATTGCTGATTTATAAGATTTCTTGATTCTGCCCTAAAAAAAAGGTGTAAGTACATCAAAAATGTATTTATATGTATTTGTGGTGCCCGTTTGTTTCAAAGAGTGAAAGTGCCACCCTGGTTTTTGCCGGGTTTCTTTTTTCCCCAGAGTGACTGGCAGGAAAGCCAAAAAAGAATCTGTGAGATGGAGAAAGATCTACAGAGAGCCAATAACAAACTGTGCAATACAGAACACCTGCTCAGTCAGCTATCTATCAAGGTAAGCTGAACATTGAGACTGTTGTCTCCAGAATTAGCTACAGTTTCAGTTACTCTACAGGAAGATTGTGTAATCAGTTTTCTGCAATGCAGTTCATTTAATTAATCTTATTCACCCACAAGCTCAACAACAGTGAAAGTATAGAGCAACAGATGGCCTTCTTGAACAAACAGCTGTTACTGCTTGGGGAAGCCAACAAACTGTGTGTGGAGGAAATTCAGCGTTTAGGACCTGAGGCAGATAAGGTAAATATAAACCTTTTCTTAAGTAATATTCGTTCCAGCCACTGCCAGCCTTTTGAAGTTGCCTAGTGTCCCCCCAGTTTATTTGTTTAGTTCACATGCTCCTAGTATTACAATAATTGTTTATTTTTAAATGTATGCGGGATTAGGAGCAGAAGATGCTGCAGATGTGTTCTGCGCGAGAGGTTGAGAAGTTGAGGCAGAACTCAGTACAGCAGAACCAGAGGCTGGAGGCAGCTCTGCAACGCATCACAGACCTTGAGGCCCAGCTCACCAAGAAAGAACACCTCATTCTGGAGCAAAAGAAACTGCTGGAAAATGTCAAAACCCAGGCCAAGTACGTTTATCATTGTTATTGGACCAGCCACAATGGTATTGAATGGTGGTGTTCTGAAAATTTCTTATAAGATTAAATAAATGATTTCTTTACCTAATATGCACCATCTCTGCTTGGTCTATTTTATTTTTATTTTTAAAGGTGTAAATTTGTGAATTTAAAAAGATGTTCTATGGCTTGTTTTCACCTATAGGGGGCAGCTGCAAGCTTCAGAGAACAGGTATCTGGCACAAAAGCATGTGACTCAGGCATTGCAATCAGAATTGCTCCAGCTCTACAGCCAGCTAGAGATCAATAATCTTTCCAGCAGTACACCAGCAGGTGGCACCACTGAGCCCAGCAGCCCCCAAAACCAGAGGTGAGTTGCTCAATGCTGTTTTTTATTCTGACTAAATTAGAAAGTGTAGTGCCACAATATGTTGCACCCAAAAAAACACTGTCCTATGTATCCACAAATTTTATTAATGCAGATGGTTATGCATACAAAATGTTTTCTTAAATTCCTTCTATATTTAGCTAGCTGTGCTTTACATAGTGTAACTGGTGTTAAGAGGTCTTTGAAAGTCTAAATTAATTTATAAAATTCTGTAGCAATGATAAATGTCCATTTGTTTGTATTTCAGCCCCAATGGCAATAAAATGGGGTTTTCCACACCAGCCCAAATCTCTGAGCCAACCAAGAGAGAGGAGAATTCATACATGTGTGTCAACGGTGACCTTTCTCCGGGATCTCCACTATCCATTGCACTGATCAATGGCAGTCAAGAAGAAGACTTGTCTGTCCTGTCCTGCAATTCCCCGCTGGATGTCGGCTCCTATCCCAGTGCCCAGAGCTTTCTGGGAATTCATAACCAAGAGCTCTTGAATAAGAGGAAGAGCCAGTATGAAGAGGAGCCAGCACCCCTCACCAGCCTGACCCACAGTCTGCAGGATCATAGCTCCGAAAAACCTCAGCGTGGACTGAGCACTGAGGGCATGACGGCCCAGAGCCTGCCAGAGCCTCTTGACTTCCAGCCCATGGAATGCCCACGTCCCCGAACCTACAACATCCAGACGCGGAGGCAGCAGGACCTGCATATCATGGACTACAATGAGGCTCATTAGGAGTAGACCTGAGGAGACCTTGAAAGGTGGATTTACCAGGACTACTGCTTGCAACACTAGGCAGAGTGAGGAAAAGATTATTTTTCTCTGCAGCCCTCTTGAATGAAATGAAATAGTGGACTGCATTGTTTTAGCTATTTTTTAAAAGCTCTATTATATTACAAAAACGGCCAGAAAAAAATGAGACATGTATATACTGGGGGCTTAAAGCTGCTGTCAGTATGTTTAAGGAATTGTTGGGCTGTAGTTCACTGTAGTCCCAGTTCTGCACTTTTGTCTTAGATTTACCCTCTTCCCGTAGAGCTTGTATGTGAAATGAATTTAGCAATAGCAGTCATTTAGATCCTGAAACATACTGACTGTGGCTTTCAACAACCCATTCACCTTTAAACAGTCTCATAACCACCACAGATAAATCAGACTCTTTTGTAGTCTTGAGAAATGTTGTTCTGTGGTTATTGGCTAACCAGGGGGTTTACTTCTGAACTGGTTTGTATTTCAGCTACAGACTTGTTTGAAAGCAAGCTACAGTGGTGGTTTTGTTGTCTTTGGATTGTGTTTGGCCCTTGTTGCATTTCCCAGCAAACCTATCACATCAATTGCTGTCTTTGTTTTTGTAACTGCCCAAATTAATTATGGATCCTTTCAAGTTTGGCCGAGCCAAATGGGTCTCTATTAGTCAAGGTTAGATGAAGCACATGGAAATATCATGAATTACCAAAAGCTTCTCCGACTCATCATTTGCTGCAAAAGGAGCAGTGCAATACTCCCCACACCCTCAACAAAGCACTGTAAATAGTTTGTTCATCATTTAATCACAGCCAAATATCCTGATAAAAAAGGCAAACAATTAGCAACTATTTTTAGGTAGGCAGTGCAGAATGGAAAATGTATACATTTCGTTGCAAAAGCTAGCCAGATGTGTATGATGTCATAGCCTTGCATTACGTGCTTTGCCCATGAAAGAAAAGATGAAGCAAAGGTTTAAAAAGAGAGGTTTTATTTTTATGAATTCAGTCTAATACTGGGATCGCAGAGCCCAGTCAACAGTGCAATACTTCTCTCAGCATTACACTTCATGCTAGCTCAAAAGCATGAAAGATAAAGCCGCGTAGGTGTTTTCGCTGCTTGACGGCATCAGAGTTGCTCCGTTTGAGCTATGCTGCTGTTCAGTTCATCCTGCGAAGATGTAGTGCCTCACATTTGCCCACCCCCCAGGCACTTAGTGAAAGATGTCTGGGTGTTTTGATTTTACAGTTGCATAATGAGAACCATCGCTGCTTAGAATGTGTGAAATGTGAATGTTCCTCGGTAACAATGTACAGACTACAGCTACATGAAATACACTAAAGCTCCGTAGAAGATTCTACACCGGAAATCTAAGCTCATGAGTGAATGGACTAATGTTAGGATGTTTTTTTTTGTTTTTACCATATTCCATTTCATGTTTTGATTACACACTGTAGATCCAATTGGCAGAAACAAGGTTGAATTAATAGCTTCCAAATTGCCAAAGTGAAGTCCCCTACATTTAGCCAAGTTAAGGCTATTTATGATTCCTTCCCATTCAGATCTGCGGGCTGATCTCAGATAAATATGTGAAATACAGAGAACAACGTTGACCTGTAACTGAGCAAAATGGCTTAGATTTGCAGAGACGAGGATATGGTGAAAGTTACTGGGAATTCTTAGAGGTGGGTCAGTATGACGATTTCAGGAAACCAACCCTGAGTGCTCCCCATACATTAAAAAGTATCTGCCAAGACTCATTATTGCACCTGCTCACAATTCCAGATCTTGCAGCTTATATTTCATTTTAATGAAATGTATCCGTAAACATTGTTACTGCTTGTTTTGCGAGCAAAAGTCCTCCCAGACATTTGTGATTTTATATAATTCACAAAATGCCTTAATAAGAAAAGGACATCTTTCCTTGCCCCAGAGGCCAAGTTCCAATGGTTTTTTTACAACTATGGTACAATTTGACCATAATCTGGAGTGGTGTCAGATGTCCTCAGGGACTCTGTTCAAAAAGTATTGATTCTGAATACATACAGAGAGAAAGGTATTATACTTGTTAAGCTATGATCAAGAAAAATAAAAAAAATCTATGTTTTGCACATTGTGTTACACTTCTTTCTTAATATTGAAATAATAAAAGATTAATGTGTGTGTGTGTGCATAATACATATATAGTGAACATTTAAAACATTAATTTCCTTTCCTGTGTAAAGTTATGTTTTTGAAGAGGTATTGTTCTGATGGTAAAAACTCACTGAATTTGAGTCGAATGAGAATTTAATTTCAATGCAGGTACATTGATAGAAGACCGATGACAAGCTTTAAATTCTTGTACGGCCTGGCGGTCTCCAGGCTGGTTTTCCTGCATGCCATCCTCCTGGACCTTTAGACATGGCCTTTGTAGATTGTGTGGCGATAGCAGTGGTTTGCCTACTCTGATTTACAGGTATGTTCTCTGCTTTGCTTACTGATGGCTGGGGGGACTCATTTGTAGATACTTGTGCAGGAGGGTGGGTTTGGTCAGGAGCTCTTGTCAGCTCAATGCTAGCCACCTTTAGCAGGTCCAGAGCTAAGGGAATCACACTCACTACTCCCCCATAGTAGTTCCTTGCTTCATTGCAGCTCAGCCGGTTGATCTCATCATGTGGGAAGCTGCAGAGAGGGTATTGAGCAGAAGTGAATAAAATGCCATTTAAATTGTTGTACATTTTTGGTGGGTCATATTAAGTGTATGTATAGAATTACAGGCCAAGTCAACATCAGTGGCACCCCTGAATTAAAAGTACAAAATTTAGTATGATCAGAATATTTTAAAAAGTACAAGGTTACCGAACAAAACAAGAAAACAAACACAAAATGTACCCCAAATCCAATTATTGGTACCCATTCCTCATATTTGGTTGCGGAACCTTTGGCAACAATGACGGACTTAAAATGTTTCTTGCAACCATCTGCTGGTACTTTCTGTCACACTACTCGCAATGAATTCAAGCCTTTTTAAGTTTGCAAGAGTCCTTTTTGCAGTGGCAGATCTCTCTCAAATGGTTTTCAATGAAATTTAGGTCAGGACACATTGCTGACCAGTTTAAAGCAGTCAATGCCTTGGTAATCCTCAGATTCCATTAATTTTTTTGATACAGTCAGTGCCTCCAGCACCAAAGGTAAGAAAGCAGCATGATAGAATCCACACCATGTTTTATTGAAGACAGGGTGTTTTTCCTTATGGGCTTAACCTTAACGCTCTGCATTCCTAAAAAGTTCTACTTTGGTTTCATCTGTCTATAAAACATTTTATAAATTTGTCTTCTTTAATGACTTTGTCAATAGTGGTACCCGGGGCCAACGGGCGCATGGCAGACTCACCCTGGACGGGGTGCCAGCCCACTGCAGGGCGCACACACACACCTACAGTCAATTTAGATTCCCCGGTTCACCTGACACTCATGTCTTTGATCTCTTTGGTCTCCTCTTTGGTCTCAGAGGAAACGCACGCCACCATGAGGAGAACATGCAAACTCTACATACCCCAGACCAGGGCCTAGACTCAAAGCCCCAACCTTAAAGGTGTGAGGCAACAGTGCTACCCACTGTGGCACCGTGGGGCCCAGGCCTGAAACCAACACCCCAGGTTGCCCAAGGACAGCCTGAATATCTTCAGATGTCTTACATGGTAGTTTTCCCATAATTTGCATCAGCCTTCACAGACTTCTCTCATTGAATTCTTTCTTAGCACTTTTATGACTGTAAAACATCTTGATAACAATACAAACTTTTGAAAAAAGTATTTGATGATTTTTGCCGATTGCCTTGAAGCCTTTTTTAACTGTAAAGTTTTTGATAATAGCAGTTCTGATGGTTTCAGACAGCCTTCTTGTCTTCATTGTTTTGACAAATAAACTTATTACAGCCCCTTTTAATATAGTAAAACCTTTAATTGGTTAATTCAGGTTATTTTAATTAATGTTTGAGAAATTTGAAATTCATTAAATGGATGCCAATCATTTTGTCCAACATTCATTTTCTGCGTGTTTACTTCACTATATAAAAGTATTCTTCACTGTGTATTCTTCAACTTTGGACATTTTATTAATTATTCTGATTATACAAAATTGTTGAATTGGCATTTGTTTCTGAAGACATTCTAAATTCTGTACTCACTTATAATTCAGGGGTACCAATAATTTTGACTACAATTGTATATGTGTAGCTGCAGTGTAAAGTAGCATTATGGGCTAGTCAGTGTTAAAATGGGGCATACATTTCATAAACCCTGAATAGCTATTCTTTTATTAACTTGTTTACAAAAAACATGTTCCTTTTGATCATTTAGAACTAAAACATAAGTGAGCTTGAAGTGACACCAGGTTGTTAAGCTGACCTTAAGTCTCCCCTTTTATCTGAACCCATCCCATCCTAATCTGCCTCATTTATTTAATGTGGAAAAATTAACAGATTGTCACCTAACTGTGCCTGTAGCTTGCTGATGTTGCACTTTGGGCTGAGAAGCTTCCTGCAGGTCTCCAGAGCTTCACTTGAGTGATTTTGCTTGGAATATGCGGACTCCACAAATCTGAACACTGCTTCAAGATCCGCTATGATCTCCAGAAAAAGTGAGAAGACCCGCCTGTCCGTGGCATTGCTGCAGTGGTGGGTCATATACCTCTGCACCTATGTAGAGAAGATTGTGCAAAAGATGTGAAAGAGAGGTGAGAAATAACTATGTACATAAGTACATGTTACATAAGTTACCAATGAGATTTTTCCAGGTCTTTGAGATTTGATCTTGATTTTTGTATCATTAACTAAAAAAAGTATCCACACTTTTGTAGATGCCAAAATACATTTACCAAAATACACTCAAGATATAAATTGTAAATTGATGATAATTGTGCACTATATGGTCAAAAGTATTGGATCGCTTGACCATTACACCAACAGGAACTTTAATGACACTGCAGTTGCAGCTATAACAGCTTCCACTCTTTTTGGAAGGCTTTCCACAAGATTCCGAAGTGTTGCTGTGAAAATTTGTGCCCACATGAGTGTCTAACTTCAGAGAATTTAAGAGACGAGAATCGTTGGACGAGAAGGCCTGGCTTACAATCTCCAATCCAGTTCATCCCAAAGGTGTTGGATGAGGCTGAGGTCTGACCTCTGTGCGGGCCACACCAAACTCATCCAACCATGTCTTTATTGACCTTGCTTCGTGCACTGCGGCACAGTCATGTTCCCCAAACAGTGTCCAAAAAATTGGAAACAGAGCGTTGTTCAAGATGCCTTGGTAAGCTGAAGAATTAAGGTAAAGCCTTTCACCGGATGTAAGGGGCCTAACAGGCGTGTGCCAATACTTTTGTCCATATAGTGTATTTCTTCTTTTAACACAGAACATCGACAACACGTGTAATTTGACCAGGGATGCTGTAACTACAGTTTGAGATATTTGTCTTACCTGAGTTACTGAGGAAACAGGCATCGTTTTGTCCAGAGCATGTTCCCGGGACCTTTCCAGAGCTGCAATAAAGGTAATCTGCTGTTGCTTGAAGCGTTTATGCTTCTGCTCAATGGACGGCAGTCTTTCTCGTAAGTCCATCATTTAAAACTGTTCATGATAAGTGGATTTTATAAGTTAGAGAAAGCAAAATCGTAGCATATTTAGCAAAGAGAACACTTTAAATTAGACCACGCTGTCACAAACTTATAATAACACCTTTGTAGCTGACTTGGCAAGTTTGTGAACCAGTTTTTATTGTAATTGTTATCACTCTCTAAGCCATTAATGATGTTTTGAAGTCCTCTCTTTGTAGGCTTACAAACTGTTGTGTAGTTGCTAGGCAATAAGTAACTGTAACCATTGGCAACCAGTAGGACGCGGTAGGCTAACGATTAGCAATTGTATAACTTTGCAGCCCTAAAGTGAAGAATAAATCGCTGGTGAGGGAAAACGAAATAAAAGAAAGGTTAGTGACCGAAATAACACGATGATCTACATTAATTAGACGTCTGTCGACATAGTATTGGGTAACTCAAAGTCAATAACATGCAAATGTTACCAGAGCAGTTCTCTGCTATTGCCTCGTTATTTACTAACACAATATGGACAAAAGTATTGGGACAAGGTCTTTGAGTAAAGAGAAAAACAGAAGAAACACACCTTTTTTATACACAATAAAATTCACTTATATATTTTTTAAAGTAAGAAGTTAGTTTCATTTAAATAAAAATGACAAAAACATTTATTTTTGGCTATTGAGGTGAAGGACTGACTTACACTATATAGACAAAAGTATTGGGACACACATCTTAGTTATTGAAATCAGATGGCCCCTTATTTATAGTGAAGGGCAATCTTAAAGCTTCAGCTTACCAAGACATTTTGGATGAACTGGAACGGAGATCGTTCCCCAGGCTTTCTCGTCCAACCTCAGTGCATAAGCTCATAAAAAGCTCTATAGAGTGAATGGCCACAAAACCCCACAGAAACACTTCAAAATCTTGTGGAAAGCCTTCCAAAAATAGTGAAAGCTGTTATATCAGCAAGGAGGGGACCAATTCCACATGAAAGATTATGTATTGTAATGTCGTTCACTACTTTTGTCCATATAGTGTGTGTAATATTCCACTTTTGTGCTCTTTATTAATGATATTTGGGAAGATGATGCATTCTTTGCTAACTCCAGCCATACCAGACTCCAAATAACACCCAGTCAAGCAAAAAAAATAACCAAAAAAACATACCTTGTGTTTGAATGGGAAGACATTCCCAATTCACTGTTTTATTTGACATCACTTGTTTTGTTTATAATATGCTCTTTTGATCTTTGTTTGTTTTGTCATTGTGCTCTGTCCTAAAAAGAATGATTGACTAAAACGCATTTGATCAGTTTCTGTTTTTTCTCCAAATTTAGTAGACCAGTCAAGATGGTACAAGCTGACATGATGTCTGAAAGTAGCTTCTTAGACTTCCATTACTTTTTAAACTATTTTGGACTCCAGTAGTAGCTCCAGTACTGCTTTTCCTTGTTTGTTCATCTTCTCACTCCAAAATGACAAACTGGTCAATTATCTCTTCTCTTCTCTTCTCTTCTCTTCTCTTCTCTTCTCTTAACTTATCTTATCTTATCTTATCTTATCTTATCCTCTTCTCTCCTCTTCTCTTACAGATTGCTACACAAGGCTGGGCTGAGGTACACAAACACTGATCTGGTAGGAACAATAATTTCTAAGTATGGACGCAACTGTCAAACCATTAAGGATTCCTCCTGAAATGGCTGTTTATGCAGAGAAGCATGGAATTTTTGACCTTTTCCAGGTAAGCAGCATCCTGACATTACATATTGTATGTATTTCTCTGAAATGAACTCAATTCGATATTTATTTTTTCTTTGACACAGGCACTTGTGAGAAGCCTCATGATAGACAAGCCTGCAGATCCTATTCAGTACCTGATAAACATGCTGGAAAGAGGAAGCTCAGAAGGTAAAAGATTAGATAATTTGATTTTCTATAGTAAAAAGTTTTGAATGTGTTGAAAGCTTACAGTAATTGCAGCATTTTATTCACCCACTCGATTGACTTTCACTTCTTAAAACTGCCACTAGATGGCACACTCTTACCTTTGCACTGCATGGACATTGACTAAACTGCAGGATCTTTTAAAATTTAAATTGCTGTTTTAGTATGGAAAAGAAAATGATCAACTTTGGTTCTCTTGATTTCACCAGATAATTATACCAGATTGCTAAATAGCATTATGTCTCTTCTAATTTAAAAAATATTTGACCAGTGCCAAGGATTATGCTGTTGGGGCCGCCAGCTTCAGGGAAAAGAACCACTGTAAGTGATTTTTTAAAAATATAGTTTCTTTTTTTGAGAAGCTATAGTGTGATCCTGTTGCCTTGTAATGAACTGTATCCTGTTGCCTTGTAATGAACACATTAAACATCTTACAGTAAATATAAAGACACACACACCTATGTTCTTTACTGATAACTGGTACAGTTTCAGATCACAGTATATCTTCCTGGTTATTTGTGCCGGCTGCACTCCTGCTCTGAATCAGCCTTCATGTATAACTCTCAGTGCTGTTCAATCCTCATTTTTGTTTGCATTTTTGTATCTTAAGTGCAGGTTCAAAATGATTTCATTTGTTGTCCTGCAGGCTATAAAGTTGTGCGAGCGCACCAGAGCGATCCGCATAACCACCAGCGATATTCTTGAAGATGACACTGACCTGAACAGAACCGCACAAGAATATATTATGAAAAACCAGGTGGGACTTAATTATTTTATTTGTTTCCTGTGTAAATGTATTCATATGTTGACAGATGGAACATCTAGTGAAAATATCTGAAGTAAACCATTGTTAAAGGCATATTTTGATTTAGTGTCTGACATTCACCTGCATTTATTGAGTTGCAGTGAAAAAGGTCACATTTTTATCTGAAACAATAGCTTTGTCTTTAAGTGATTCTGCTGATTTTGTTTGAAGTCTCCTAATGTAAATGGTATGCAAACTAGTTAGCCAGTAGAACAGAAAAGTTGAATATAGGAGGAAACGAGAAAGGCTTGCTGAGGAAAAGCTTTTCCCAGTGGCTTAATTATTCTAATTATCCTCCCACTTAAACTCAGCATGGCCTTGAGTTTTAAAATAGACCAAAAGCCCAAAAAGACACGATTATTATCATTTTGGTGGAATTTATAATGGAGTCATGCAACGTGTCTGTAAACTGATGGTTAACTGTACACACACACATATGTGGGTGTGTGTGTGTGTATGTATATATTTCTTTGGACATTTATGTAAGCATACATTTGCTTAGAATTAATTAGCTTTTTTTAAGTTATTACAAAAAACATTTATCCATCATTAATAGTAAAAGGTGAGCGTACTGTTTCTAAAAAACAATACAAAAGAAACTTAAAATATAAAATGTGATTTTGAAATGTAGCTACATATATAACTGGTTGGACAGGGTCATGGACACCCAAGGTGTGATGTGCTTGGAGAGCAAAGGGTTGCTCGCCTGCTTCGATCCCACAGAAGAGCTTCTGTATGGCAAATTGCATAAAAGTTCATGCTGGCTATTGTAGAAATGTGTCAGAACACACTCTGCATCATAGTGTGCGGCATAAGGGGCAGCAATCCAGTCACATGTCCTATGTTGACCCCTGTCCACTGCTGAAGGACCTATAATGGACATGTGGGTATCAAAACTGGTCCATGAAGCATTAAAAGAATGTGGCCTGGTTGTGATGAATCATATGGACCCGTGGGCGCATGTCCATCACTTACCTGGGAAACAGTTGTCACCAGGATGCACTATGGGAAGAAGGCATATGCAGTGTGGTGCTCTGGACAATATTTTGCTAAGAAGCTTTAGATCCAGGTTATGGTTGAAATGTTCTATTAAATAAAAAAAAAAAATAAGACTACCGGGTTTAACTTTATTTTTCCCTATGTTTTCCCACATCTTTTAGACACAAGGTAATAGAATGATGTAATTTAGAATGTTACCTTTGTGTATTTTAACCATTTTAACTGCTGTTATTGCTGTTCTGGTAGGAGATCCCACGAGATCTTTGGAGCAAGCTGATTAAGCAACGCCTATCAAAGGCTGACTGTGTGAGACGGGTAAGCACTATGGGCTTTCTTTCTTGACGTCGACTGGCTCTTTTGAAATGATGTACAGAATGTTGAAAATAACTCAAATAATGAGTTATTAAAAGTTAATATAAGCTAATTAGTTAATATAGGCTAAACTGCACACCACATGTAAAATCATGTGGGAGCTTCATTGGCCTTAAGAAAACGCACAGGTGTTAGGCACATCATACATATTACTGAACTAGTTTTTGTAAGCAACAACAAATGTCCAAATCATCTCTTTGGTACTCTGTGTGTATTTACGTGAGTGTGCTATGATAAGCTAATTACCCATGTGTGTGTCTGTGTTCCCTGAGGAGCAGTAACGGTAGTCTCACGGGACTTGGTGTGTGCGCCTGTGTGTGTGTGTGTTTTTGTGCGTGTGTGTGTGTGTGTGTGTGTGTTTTTTTTTCATCACTGGGCCCTTCACCCTCCTCCTTTCACCTGATCTCCTCACTAATGCTACTACAGTGTTCTCCATCCAGCTGTCCGCCCCAAAACCCTGCACCCTTTCATTCTTCTTTTTATCCCACCATCACATCACACAATCCGCCTGCCTGTCATTCCGAAACGTCCCAGCACCCTTTCCTCCTGATCCCTCCTTCCTCTGAAGTGTCAGTTTCCCCTGTGCAAGCGCGCAGAGAAATATGTAAATCATTAAAAACTGCAAACAACGTTTTCCTCTTATTCCTTTTTTAACTCTGCAAATGGCTTTACTTAGCCCTGAATCTCATTACTAAACTTTTTCCGCTTGGCATCCTTTAACTTTCCCCTTTTAATCTCAGTAGTTTATGATTAGTAACTGCTTTTAATCTGGTAATGGATGTTTATCCCTGCAGGCAAACTGTCTGATGCTATTTATCAGCTTATTTAATTATTTTTCGCTCCGTTCTGATCTGCATAAGTGCAGCGAAATGAGCGAGAAACGGAGGCGATTCTCCTCTGTAGATAAAGACACCTGACAATGCATCTCAATCAGTGCTCCGTTTGGGCTGCAAATGTCTCTGTCACACCATGATGCTCCTTCATCTCTTGGTCTTGTGCTTATATACACACACAAACACACACAAACACACAAAACACACACTTTAATGGGCTAAAGAATGGAATGATTGACACATTGCACCACCACTGAAGCAGAGGCAGCTAAGCTTAATTGCTG
Source organism: Hemigrammopetersius urotaenia (assembly GCA_037974485.1). Taxonomy (NCBI): domain Eukaryota; kingdom Metazoa; phylum Chordata; class Actinopteri; order Characiformes; family Alestidae; genus Hemigrammopetersius; species Hemigrammopetersius urotaenia. Next base: position 4,340,099 of record JBBPDC010000039.1, read on the forward strand.
TGCCTGTGTCGCCTATGTGTATGTGTATGTGTGTGCGTGCGGATGTTTGTACCTGTTTTTTTTATCCAAATTAAGAAACACTGAATGTTAATCATGCCTAATCTAGGTCATCTAGTTCATCTCCGCCTGTCACTGCTTCTCAAACTGTCTTACTGTACGCATCGCTCCTCTTCGCTCTCGCGAGGCTGCTGTTTGTAAAACTTTAGACTTGTAATCTAGGGGGAAATCAAGCGAGTAGGAAATGTTAGGAAGCGCAGGTAATGAATAGAGAATTAAGGTGAAATATCAACTTAATGAATACCCTCGCAGTCCCAGAAAAAGAACCCCAAAAGTAAACTGGGGGGGAATAAAGAAAAGAAAAGAAAGAAAGAATGAAAGATCATGTGGCAAGTGTTGCAGTCACCCAGATCCCTAATGAGACTTCCAAATAAAGTTAGACTGTTAGAATTTGCATAATGCCTTTAATTCTATATTTAGGGAGGTGGGGGGAAATGTGCAGGAAAGTTTGCAATTGATATGTAATAGGATTTGGAAAGTTTTTTTTTCTCTCCAGTTGACAATTTACACAGATAATAGTTTCCAAAGAGTGGGTGTTGTTTGATGTTGCACAGTTCACATTTTAATGCTTTTCTAATTACAGTGCTTGAAACAGGTGAATGCCTGATTAAATATAAATAATTTGAATAGTCACCCATAAAACAGCCTTTCTCATCATTTTTTGGCCAAATATGCATTTTTATAAACTGTTTTCTAGGTCCCCTTGTCTCAATAAGACCATTCCTTTTGACCTTTATGCATAAAATTAACTATTCAGTGAAGCCATTATAAACAACAATATGTCTCACACATGCTGTGGGGTGCTGGATATTGCAAAAATATCATTGTACTTCAAGACATTGTTGGATTATATTCATGGCAGTATCTAATATCAGTGAAGTAGGTAAGGATACAAGACACCTACATAACCCTTTCATGACATTAATCTACTTTAACACTTATAAATGCTTTTTTTCCATCAAGCATCAGATATTATAAAAGCTTATTTGCTCAATTTCGCTCCAGAAAATGTCAAAACGTTCAACTTTTTTAAAGCAAATTAATTTTTTTATGGTTTCACACACTGCACTACTCTAAAGGTGTACTCTGTGTAATAGGACATACAATTGGCCAGTATTCCTTAAGTCCCTGTTTCAAAAAAGATTTAGATGAGGGACACTTAAAGTTTCAAAACGTGCCATGCACTCTGATGGTCATCACAACCAACGCATTTGCACAAAAAGAGCAGTACAGATTATTCAGATTAAAGTTATAAGGAGTGTTTTAAACTGGACTGCTTTTTGAATGAGGCCCAGTACAGGACAGCTAATCAAATTAGAGTACATTTACACACTTCGGTGTTAAAAGCACATTAACAAAAACAGCCTGTGTAAATCTAAGGGATAAAGAAAGATCGCAGAATTGTAATTTAAAGATGATAAAGCAACATAAATAGCATCAATAAAAAATAAAATGCAAAAAATTTGGATCTGGCCCCTTTGAAAGCTAACGATATCCACAATATGCTCAGATTTTTTTTAGTTCTGTATGTAACTGTTCCATAGATGTTTGATATATTCAAATAAACCTACTGGCTAGTTTGATTAAATCATTTAATTTAAGGCTATCTTGGACAAATACATTCTCAATCCTGAAAGTTAAAACACCATGCAAATCAGATAAACCTTCCATACTTGCATTCTTAAAACTGCTTTAAGTTTTGGAAAAAGAGCAACCTTTGTTAAAAGTAGTGCTGGGCCGTTAACGGCGAGATTCTTATCGCGTGATAAAAAAATATCGCCATTAACTGCCCCCCCACCCCCATCCCACCCCCGGACAGAGGGAGCTGTGTCTATACTACGCAAGCTATGATGAATTTCACCTTGATATTTCAGTGACTTGTCCGGTTCACGCACGTTTTAAACCTGAGATTAACGGCGTTAAAAAAATAAATCTATGCCCACCTCTAGTTAAAAGTCTTCATTATTTTAAACAAATTAATCAATTAAGTTTGAAATGACCTGTCAGTGCATCAGTATATTTGGAAAAAGACGATTAAGGGACATGTTGGTATCTAAGGCTTTAGAGCAAAAAGTATTAACACAGAGACATTGGCAATGCAATTAACAGAAGGATGGCTTAATTGGCAAATTGTACAGTCAGGAGGGAACTTATAGAGGCTTTGTGTGAAGACCCCAGCAGTGTGTTCGGGTGTGTGTAAGTTAAGTCAGGTCGTGGTGGTCGCTCGCGTGCCGTGCCTGCTGTTGAGCTAGCAGGAGACATCTGCTGCGTACGTGTCCCTCCTGTGATATGTGGCCTCGCTGCAGATGTTCCAGTGTTGGGGTCTCTGACAGAGCCCGCCGCCCAAACGCCACGTTGCCCTTTGATGTGTGGATGAAAAGGAATGGAGCAAGCCGCTGTGGGGCTCTGGGGACAGAAGGAGTGTGTGTGTGTGTGTGTGTGTGTGTGTGTGTGTGTGTGTGTGTGTGTGTGTGTGTGTGTATGAAGCAGTCTCATTACAATTTCGATCAGGCCTGGGACCTGGAACTCCTTCTGCCCTCAGCTCTCCAGGTCAGGATTCTAGAAAAGCTGCTTCACTTTCTCACCTGGATTTACAAGTGTAAAAACATACACACACACACACACACACACACACACACACACATAAAGGTTGAACTTGAAAGGTATCTTTGTGAAGCCATAGAAGGACCACGTTTGGTTCAAAATATTTTTTTAATGGATGGTTCTTTAGAGCAGTGGTCCCCAACCTTTATTTCGTCACGGACCCAGCCTTTAAGGGGTGGCAGATAAATATACGTATACGTATTTATTAGTACTGGGCCTTTTATTGCGCGATAAAAAAAAATATCGCCGTTAATCTATTCACAAAGTTGGGTTGGAAGCTGGGTGTATGCTACGCAAGCTATGATGACTTTCACCTTGATATTTTAGCACAGATTTACTATCTTTCTCTCTGTCTGTCTGTCTCTCTCTCTTTCTCTCTCTGGCGCGCTCTCTCTGTGTCTCTCTCTCTCTCTCTCTCTTACTCTCTCTCTCGTTCGTGACTTTTCCGGATCTCGCCCGTTTTAAACCTGTCTCGCTCTTTCTGATGCTCTCTCTGTCGGCCTTTTATTGCGCGATAAAAAAAAATATCGCCGTTAATCTATTCACAAAGTTGGGTTGGAAGCTGGGTGTATGCT
>JBBPDC010000039.1:4358848-4370526 GCA_037974485.1 Hemigrammopetersius urotaenia
GTGTGTGTGTGTGTGTGTGTGTGTGTGTGTGTGTGTGTGTGTGTGTGTGTGTATGTGTGTGTGTGTGTGCGTGCGTGTGTGTGTGTGTTTATGCAATGTCTGTGAGTTTACAGCTTATAGAAAAAATATCTTATGGAATCAAGACACGCTGTGATGACAGGTCTGGGTCTGAACCTACGGAAATGGCACATTTTCTAGGTTCTGTAAGTGTGGCGTAATAATGCTTTCACTCGTTATTTCTTGCTTCTCATGTAATCATGAAAATGACTGGGAGAAAATATGTAAGAGATAATGAGACAACACATCTGTTTCATTTTGTACTGTCATAATGTTCCTTAAAAAACCTCTCAGTTCTTGGTAGCCTGGTGCTGAAGATCCTGACTGAGCGGTTGAGCAGACTGGACTGTACCACGCGTGGCTGGGTCCTGCATGGCTTCCCCTGGAATGTGGATCAGGCTGAGGCGCTGGGGAACTTCAGTCCCACCAGGTGCTCACTGTGTATACGTACATACAGTACTGTGCAAAAGTCTGAGGCATCTGCATAACAGCTGTTTACTACTGGGCAGTAGTGTTGTATTAGTTTTAACACACTTTCGTTACAACATATACAAACAACATTAATACAGTAAATGGTGGTTTTTATATTTGTGGCAAAGAGTTTACTATACCAGACCTCTTCCCAGTATTACCTGCAGGTCCATCAAATACCTGGTTGAGCTCTTTTTACTTCAGTAGATTAAATTAGGTGTGTTGATAATGGACTTTTCTTCATTTACCGAATGACTTTTTAGAAAAAAGAAATCTTCATACATATGACATATAAATGACTTCAAACAATTTGCAAGGGTGCCTAAGACTTTTGCACAGTACTGTATAAGCATGTATATATGCACACATGCATGGATATATACTGTATAGAGGTATATATATATATATATAGAGAGAGAGAGAGATATATATTTATATATTCATTAAGCTGTGCTAGAAAAGATGGTAAACATGGATGGTTGTGGACAGAGCAGTTAATTTGGTTTTGAGAGTATTTTCCTTTGAAGTGTAAATGAAAGAAGTCCCCCTGGGTAAGGGAAAAAAGACCCCTGTTACCTTATGGCCTATTATTATTTACCCTAATTTCATAATTCAGTAAATTAATATCGTTCTTAAGGTGGGTATTTCTTTCCCTACTCATCTTCCACTACTTTAACCTGACAGCACCTCAACTTCGTACACTTATAGATGAAGCCACCCACCAAACAGTTGAGAGGTCCACATTCACCAAAAGTACACAAGTTAGGAAACCTCTTCTTTATTACTTTCTTTCAGTTATTTAACACAACCAGAAAACACAGCGACAGTACAAATGTAAGAGAGAAGACTCAAAGGAAACTCTTGGAGGATGTGCTTGGTGTGTCTTCATTAGGCTTCTGTGATTTATGCTGCTTCAATTATCCCATATAGTGAGCTTAGCAGTGTAAGGCTCAGATCTCTCACTCAGATTACTGGAGCTCAGCTGTCCAAGAGGATCTGATGGCACTTGCCGATTGCGCAGCCTGTCCTCAGTTTGTGTTTCCTTTACAGTCCCAGCTAGAACCTAACACACTAAGCTGAGGTCATCACTGACAGGTTTCGTCCCAGTTTAGGCTTCAAACTGGACCAGGACAAGACAAGGACAGGTGCACTGTCCTACTCTAGTATTCTTAATATTTGAATAGAAATAAGTATGTGTACATGTTTTAGGTGATCTACGTTTACAGTGTCAACCATTTGAAACCTCACACACCAAACCTTACAGTAGGCCTGTGTGAGTGAACTCTTGTTCGGGTAACGTCACTCACTTTGTCCTGTCTAAATCCCACATGAATTAGTCATCACATGCCTATCCTTTTTTATCTCACCTCTCCGATACCCTGCCATTCACCTGCCTAACCCATCAGAGTACTGTACAGCCCTTCTTCTCTGAAAAATTAACAATAAAGTACCAATCAGTACTTGGTTCAGATACTCTCCTCATTATCTCTCAGCGCGCATCTCCACAATAGGCCTCTATTTACTCCATTAGCTGCCCCTGCTGCTTGGGCTAATGGCAGGAGATCTCATTTACATGGCATTAGCGTAATTGATTTGGGGGGCTGGCGGTTAGGCTGGCCCTGAAACAATTGGGAGATAATGTTACTTGATGGGCTGATGATGGCCCAATGGCGGCGCTCTACCTGACAGCTTTATTAATTAACGGCTATCCAGTTACTCAGGCTTTAGAGCAAATGAATAAGTCAGCCAGAGACATGGCGCAGCGCCAAGCTGCGTGCATGTAATAGGTGCCACCGGCAAGCAGCGGGGAGGAGGGTAAGAGGGTAAGGAGCATGGAAGAGCTGGCATGCCTGCTGGGTCGGAAGGATCTCTTTACCCATTTCCTGAGAGGGCTCCTGTAACAGGCCTTGCTGGAGTGAGTGCCTGTGTCAAGTGCCAGGCAAGTGTTCATCCTGTGCCACCGACTTGACCGCTGGAACTGTAGATGAATTGGTTGGCATCAGGAGCACTCCGGTTGAACAGCTTTGTAATCAACAGCAAAAATGAACACCCTAAATCAGATACCCATTTTATATAGCCGTGGGCTAGAAGATGCATCATCAGGACTAGTACTGCGTTATAAGACCAGCGATACTGATTTTTAGTTTTGGTGGTACTTATGGACAAAACCAAGCCATCTTCATGAGATCCTTTTAGCACCCAGTACAAGTACTCAGTAAGCACTGGTTTGTTTAATGGTTAACCTATTAGTGTTTATAGCTAATATTGTAGTCATTCACATACCTAAAAATATATTTTAAAAATGGTTCTAGTGGAACTAAAAAAGGTTGCATTATTTTTGGAAATGAAAGTAAGTGAAAATACTGTACAGAACTATTCTCTAGAGAGTATACTGATATTTAAAATACTTTTTCTGAAAAAAATAATGACTATCAGATAAAAATTCTTATTATACTTATTTTCTTACTTTGTTTAGCAATCTTAAATTTTGATTTGTGACAAAATGTTCAATATTTTAATTTTCTAATGAGTGACATTAGCATGATTAACGTGCCATTGACAACACTCTAAATGGTTACTGACATGCACAAATTCGTATTAAACCAACACTATTGAAGTTAAAGTGATCTATAGTCAGTTTGACACTGGATGCCCTTTTGTCATGTAAAAGAAGCTACCTGATCCTGGAAAAAAGACAAAAGAGGAAGAAGAGGAAAAGGGACCCTTACAGATAATCTTCCCTATCAGATAATTGAGGATGGCCTCGCTCTAGTTTCCTCCTTAGCATAAGAGCCTGATTGCCTTTCAAAAGCTGATCAATTCCTCTTAGCAAATGTGACAGTGTCTTCTTGACCTAGAGACATTTTCAGTGCAGTTATTTGGGACAGTATACAGTAGGCATGATACTTTAAAGCAGATGAAAGCACCCTGGGGAGCCTCAGGGGGGTGGGGTTCCCAGAAATGTTTCAGAAGGAGTACTTGTACTTTAGTGATTTAGTGAAATATTTAGTGGTTTAATTAGTGGATAATATTTAGTGGATATATTTAGTGGAGTAATTTAGTGGTTTATGAAATTTACCTGACATACCTGCCATATGTAAAAGTGATCAATGATAAAAAATGAAATGCACTAAAAAGCAAAACCAAAACACTAAAGAAATTATTATACCAATTTTTCATGGTTAACAGAATAATTCTGTTACAGACTATATAAATATGTATTTAGCATTCAAACAATGCACAATATAAAATACAATTTGAACATTTTTTTACTAGACCCCACTCATGACTAATTTAAAAGTAATATAGATGAAATATTATGCAATAAAGTATCTTCTCTGTGCATTTTAATATTCTGAACGAAGTGCATGAACAACATGCATTCAAAACAAGTTCTTTAAAAACTGTTGAAAGATATAACAACATTCTCTGTAGGATTAAAACAAAATAGTGTATTAAAACAAAGACTGGCATAGCCCATATACTCACTGGAAAACTTTCTTGCCTTTTAAAAAACACAGACGGAGTGGGTGTGCTCTAAGGGTCTTGCCTCTTCTGTGCTTCATACTCTTCATGGCAATTGGTATGTTTTGATTTTATATGATAAATTAATCACAACGTTGAGAAAGTTTTTGTGGATGCACCCCCTCTAGAAATTTCGGCATTGTGTGCTTTACAAATGGCTCTCCGTGTCTTTCTTAGATATATCGAGATGTGCACACACGGCAGACATGTTGACTCTAATCCAATCTGGTGCGCGCAGGTTGCAGTTGTCGATTGCGTCATCACTGTTTCGGTCGTGTTAAAAACATTTTTGGCGAACGAATATTCGGGGCTTCCCTAAAATATATACAATATAGATGCCAACCAATCACAATCCATGACCATCCAGTGATCACTTAACAAATTATCTAGAGTGTCGTAAAACAGCACCATAGTTCTATCGAGAAGGTCAGCGTTAGCTGCCTAGAATGTTGTTATACTGGGAAAGGAAGATGAGTGGGGAACAAGGGGCCATTCTTTGACAAATGTTCCTGTCAAGGACTATTTTTATAAGAGTGATGTGTTAGTGAGATGCCTTGAAATACTGCCCAAACCATGACACATGTGGGAACTTTTACTTGCTTATAAAGAATTTGGCATGAAGAAACTCCATTAACCATGCAGTTTTCAATTGATACTTGGTCATTTTCAATTGGTAAGTCCATGACTAGGCGCAATGTGAGCCAGGAAGACGACAATCTGTGATTAAACAGAAGTCTTGACCTTGGTCCATAGTTAAGACCCCATATGATTATTTTTGGCAGTGTTCCAACATGATGGAAGTGCTGCATCCATTGCTGGTCCGTGTCATGCCCACCCCTCCTGCCAGTCGTTAACTACACTCCAGTTTGGCCAGTCAGCAGCCTCTTACAGCCCTGACACACTCGCCAACAATCAGAGTCTTTGGGAGTGCTGAAATATGCATGGCTATCCGTGACAGGCAGATAAAGCAGGGCAATTAGCCACGTAATCCTAGAGAACGCAGGCCAATCGCCTGCTCTATCTCTCTCTCCCTCCCTTTCCCTCTCTCTCTCTCTCTCTCTCTCTCTCCTTCTGTTGCTGTGCTGCTGTCTTGCTCTCTATTAGTTAAATGTATTTCATGTGTCCGCTCCCCATCAAATCAAGCAACACTTCCTCTAATTGGCTTATGAATTATACAGCAGGGGCCGCATTATAATTTAATCAGTGGTAAACATTGCCGGGGCCGCCTGTAAAGAATCTATCCCTCATTAATTTCTTAATTTGGGGAGATGGAAAAGGAGGGAAAGGAGGAAGAAGAAGAAGACGAAGAAAAGATGGTGAGGAGGGGTACGTAAACAGAGGCCTACTTGGTTCTCTTCATCCCAGAGAGAATAGTTAAGAATAATAGGGTCAAAAACAACTAGCCAATTCTTCAAGATAGGAGTTGGGAAGTATTCAAACAAAGCACACATACTCTGACATCAGCACACAGGCACATTTACCACATATGCTGTTTTGAATCATCAGTACCAGACCAGGATTGGCAGATGCTTGTTAGCTTTGTTAGCTGTCTTGTTCTTTCATCAGTCATTTGTTTAAAAATATCAAGCTGTCATGTAAAGCAGCATCCAGTGTAAATTGTACACCCCCCCACATCAAAACTGAAAAGATGCACACAAGTGCACGCCCTTCTCAGACAACCCTCCCAGCTCGGCCCCCCCTGTTCTCTCTCCTACATTGATGAATATTTCATGAAGAAGCATTAATATTAATTCTAATAGCTTTGCAGAGTAGTTATTATTTCCCTTTTTTAAAGACAAATATTCATTAAAAATTGAGCAATGCCTCCCTTTTTCCTGAAATGATTACACCCTCTCACACAGATGAGTATCACTGCCTCGAAAACGCATCAAAGGCGCTATACTTTCAGTCGAGGACAGTGGTCAGTTGAAGCTCAGTGTGGTTAAAGGCCTCTGTTGTCCATTCTAAAGGGGCCTCCTATTTTATAGCAATCCACAAGAGCCAGTAGGACAAAGGCATTTAAATATTTAATCAAAAGCAGATTTTAATCTCCAAGTCTCTCACTCCCTCCCTCGTGTTCTCTTTTTTTTCTTTTGAGAAGACTACTGCTTGCCATCCAATTTCTGGTGATCTTTTTCACAGCTGAAACAGTCTAAGCCTTATGGCCTTATTGACAGTAAAAATTGCATGATGGTGTAGATGTGTCTGACGGTTGAGGTTCTCTGGAGGCTTTGGTTGGGTTGGGGTCAGTGGGATTGGGTTGGGGTCAGTGGGGATGGGTGGGTGGGCATGGCCAGCTGATTAGTCCTCACCCATCTGATCACACCATTAGGGCCACTTTGTGTCTGGACACCATTCAGCCAGAGGGACCCCTGGGTGGAGACCCCAACATTCCTACGTTAAAGTACCTTCACACTCAGGAGAGCATCACTTTTTTCCATTATCGCCTCATCATTTATTCAGTCCTGATATGAGCGCTTCATGATTATTCCAGTCTTAAATACTAGATGCACTTTGCAAAATAACAGCAATTACGGATGGATTTGCCCATGCTTTTTTCGCATGACCTCCCATTATTTTAAGCAGCACTAGCATAAAAGCATTGTTGTCACCGGCTCCCTTTCAGAGCTACCAATAAAAAACTAATATCATTCATGGCAGCCAGCAACTCCGATGTACAAGATCAAGATCAGTGGTTCTTCCTGAGTTTTCTGAAGAAATGAAACTCAAAAAGCTGAGTTTCAGACGGAAGATGTGCGCTGATGAAAGCTTCTCTTCCTTTCAGAGTCTTCTTTTTGGAGATGACTGATGATGTTGCTATTGAGCGGCTGACTCTAAGGGCCATTGATCCTATGACTGGAGAAAGGTTTGTACCTTCGTTCACATATTCATGTTCTTTAATTACAGGGATTGTTTTAGAACTGCTTTACTTTTGCTTCTTTTTTTTTTATCCTCTAGATATCACTCATTGTACAAGCCCGCCCCCAGTCCAGAAGTGCAAGCACGGCTGTGGTGTAACCCCTACGACTCAGAGGCTGAAGTGCAGAAGAGGCTGGAGGAGTACTGGAACAATGCATCCGCTCTGCAGGCCTTCTACTCACAGGCTGTACGGGTTAACTCTGACCGGGATCCACACACTGTGTTTGAGTGCTTGGAGAGCGGGCTGGTGGGACAACTTCCCAAAGTACTGCCAGACAGGCCCTAAGAGAGGGAAGTTTTATTGCATTTTGTCTTGTTTAAAAATTTTGTACTGCAGAAAAAAATCTAATTTACACCAAATATAATGCATCTACCTAGATATGTTTGGTGTCCAGATTTAGGTTATTCAGTGTAGCACTAGAGCTACACAGCACACTATAATAAGCATACACCTATATGAATACATCCTTCAAACATCTCTCTTAATGCTCAAATAGCTCTTCTGTGACCGTATCTGGCGTGCATGGAAAACTGCGTAAATTTTGTAAGTACTCTTTTATGAAAAAATAAACTTATCCTCTCATTAAAAGTTTGCTTTTATTAAAAAGTACAAGTTTCAATGTGATATTTTACAATATCTGTCCTGCTTTCATACATATGTGTGTGTATATTCAGCACACATACATTTCAGACACTGTGTGTGTAACTCTTCACCCAAGACCTCTAAGGGACAATTACATGCCTTTGCCCTAAGTTATACTATATATCAAGGAAAACTGAATTAAACATCTAGCCCTTGTGTAGCTCCTCCGGTCGGTAATCACTCCTGGCTTGTTGACCCCAGCTGATCGCAGGGGAGTACAGCGAACCCTCTAATTATACACGTGTTTAATTAATGTCGCAATAAAATGCAGCCTGTCCGGACCCTTTGTCAGGGGCAGTATTAGTCCCGCTTCAGTAGCCTCTTGCTAAGGAGCAGGAGCTGTTCTGATTATTAAGCCCTCTCTCTCCCGCCTCCCCTCCCTCTCTCACCCGTTTCTCTCTCCACTTGCAGAGGTCACTGGATTGGCTCCCAAAGGGAAGGAAAGGAGTTAAGTGCACTGGTTAGAGAGACATGTTTAACAGCCTGGTTTTCAAACTCCCCTCAGATACTGTGCCATGACAGGCAGACACTGACTTAATTATAGCCAATGAGGTCCAGAATATGCATCTCCTCTGAATACATAAACACGAAGATAAGGGGGTATATTCATTGGGCGAGTTAGTGGCAGCAGTGTGGTGGGTTTTTTTAATTAGACAGACATTATTATCTCAACCCGGACCGTCTCAGCACACAGCCTGTTTACTCTCCTCAGAAAGACTCCGTTTGTTAGCACATATGTGAACCTTCCCGAATGAGAAGAACGTTCTGGGAGGGGGGAAAACAGTGGAGATTCTGGTGGAATGAGCCGAACTAAATGAAGCCAAAAGCTGTGGTACAGATTTTTAGCACAGATGTCTCAAAGCTATTCATATTTTCAGAGTAAACAAAAATTGATTGCATTTCCAGGTTTATTTCTTTATATCGTGTCATTAAAATAACAAGGCTAATCTAACTCATCTCTGTCATTAGGCAGTGGCATTTCTGTTTGTGCAAAATGATATTCAACATAACATTTTCTGAGCATACTGTGGCATTTAGTCTCTGACTTTCAGCTCATCAGCATACAGAAATGGTTATGAATTTTTAGCACTTAGTGTGCAATATAACGTTTGTCAATTTTGTGTGCAGCAAAAAAAATGTAATGTCACTTTTAATGCAAGAAAACATTTTATTTCCAATGTTAGGTGCTTCATTAAATCTTGTTTTCCTTTTCAACTAAAGGTTATGAGGACTTTTCTTGCACCTGATCTGTCTTAAGGCATAGTAGTTAGTTAAACTAATAAACAATTTATGAGTTAAGAGTTTCCTGCTTTGTGGTTTTATGAAACTGGTTTTATAAATGCTTAATAGAGCTCTGTTTGGAGATTTAAATATGGACTGTGGAAGATCAATTTATATTGTAATAATAAGAGTTTTCCATTTTGCATCATATTAGTAGAGACTGATGGAAGGTAGAGCCTACCTGCATTCTTAACAGGTTGTTGGTTTTTGTTAATTAAGTCTATTCTTAGGTCTACTTTAATTTGGAATGTACTTATATTTATGTATACATATTTATTATTTTAAATATGATGGTGTCATGGTAAAAACAGTTCAGTCAGACAGTCCCAGGCTGGATTACTAATATATAAGGAAACAAATGGTTGTGGCCTCTGAGCTGCTTTTGATGAAATTGGCAAAACTACACAAAACCAATGGGATCCTCTGAAATGGATCATTCTGATCTTTTTTGTTAGTGTCAGTTGTTAGTGTCCTGTTGTGCAAGTTTTGTGTTTGCAAAAGAGCACAAAACTTAACAGTTCCTAAATGTTTCCACTGTGTCAATTGATGACGCTGATCTTTTCATTTAGTGGTATTTAAATCATTTCAGGAAATCAGTTTCTGCAAAGAGTTCACTTGTGTAATTACTTCAAAGGGTTATTTACATTTTGAGCTGCATGCTGTGCAGCGCCCAAGGAGCAATACCGGGCTCAAGGGTACCTCAGTGGTGTCACTAGAAGTCCTGGGATTCAGACCCATGATTCTCCAATGGCAGGGGCAACTCTTTAACCACTAGGCCACTAGTGCCAGCTGCCAGCTGCCCTGGTTTATTAGTATACAAATAAACTGTACATGTGTAATAATTAGAGGTGGGCATAGATTAATTTTTTTAACGGCATTAATCTCATTGGAATCTTGGCGTTAACAGCGTAAAAAGTAAAGAAAAAAAAGTAACTTGTAGATGTTTATATGGTTATTTCTAACCAAATCACCGGTGCCGCAATAACTGGAAACCCGAACAACTCCTATAAAATTAATGTAACCGAATAATTTTTTATAATTTAAACTTTGCCTTTTTAAGTTAATCAGAGTGTCTAGGAACTAGAGGTGGGCATAGATTAATTTTTTTAATCTAGATTAATCTAGATTAAAATGTCTCATTTGAATTCTGCCGAAGGTCTGAAGCCCCCCCCCCCCCCCCAAAAAAAAATATCCCAATGCCTATTTTTATAGTGTAAACCATAAATATGCCTCCAAATGTTCTCCCAGATCACTTTAATTTCATTTTGAACTCAGTTTAATACATTACCCTTAAAGAAAATGTAAATATAAACCCCAGGTTTAAATACGAAAAGTCAGGAAAGAGAGAGACAGAGAGAGTAAGAGAGAGCCAGAGAGAGACAGAGAGAAAGGGTAAGGGAGAGCGAGAGAGAATAAAAGAGAGAGAGAGATACAGAGAGAGAGAGAGACGATCCGCACGCTCTGGAAAAGTCACGAAACGAGAGAGAGACAGAGAGAGAGAGAGATATGATCCGCCCGCTCCGGAAAAGTCACGAACGAGAGAGAGTAAGGGAGAGCGAGAGAGAGAGAGCGACAGAGAGAGAGAGAAACAGAGAGAGAGACAGGTTTAAAACGGGCGCGATCCGGAAAAGTCACGAACGAGACAGAGCCAGAGAGAGAGACTGACAGACAGACAGAGAGAAAGAGAGTAAAATATCAAGGTGAAAGTCATCATAGCTTGCGTAGTATAGACCCAGTTCCCAACCCAACTTTGTGAATAGATTAACGGCGATATTTTTTTTATCGCGCGATAAGAGTCTCACATTAACGCAGCACGTTAACGCCGATAACGGCCCAGCACTACTAGGAACTTTTCATTAGCAATCCATGACGCCCTGTGTTTCAGGGGTATAAATATGACGAGGCCCATTTCTCTTAGTGCACACTTCAAAACTACATTGACTATAAGGGGCCACTTTACTTTACTAAGGGAGGTAAAAACTCAAATCTCGCCGTTACTGAACTGCAGCAAAGAGTGACATCTTGGGGTCACCAAGGCTCCATAACAACCATTATACTCTAGCTACATCCCAACAGGTTGTTTGGGAGCCATACTAGGAAAAACTTTTCTGTCCTACAGTATCAAACGTAAAGTTGTGGAGCTTGTTAAACGGTACTGGGACATGGGCTTTAGTCAGATGAGACTAAGATTGAGCCCCTCACATATGGTGAAGGATTTGTGATGCTGTGGACCTGTTTCTCTTCCAATGGCCCTGGGAACCTTGTTAGACTGCATGGCATGAACTCTTTTAAATTCCAGGACATTTTAAATTGAAATCTGGTGGCCTCTGCCAAAAGTGGGCCGTCACTGGGTCTTTCAGCAGGATAATGATAAAAAAATGAGGCCAAATCAACACAGAAATGGTTCACCAGACCCAAAATCAACCTTCTTCTGCGTCCATCTCAGTTTCCCAGATGTACATTCAATAGAAACCAATGGGACGAGCTGAAGGGGAGAGTGCATAAGAGAGGACTCAGTCCTGTGGATGATCTAGAGAGATTGTGCAAAGAGGAATGGTCAAAGATCCCTCTCTCTGTGTTCTCCAACCTTGTGAAATTTTATAGGAGGAGATTAAGTGCTGTACTATTGGGAAAATAAGACAGCACTAAATATTATTAATAGCAGGGCTGTCAAAATTTGTGGCACACGATATTAAAATGAAAAAATTTAAAACGTATTTCTTAATGTAAGATTTTTTCCCCACTGAATAAATATACACACATACACACACACACACACACA
>JBBPDC010000039.1:4375232-4387849 GCA_037974485.1 Hemigrammopetersius urotaenia
TTTAGGGTTTACACTATTAAAATAGGCATTTTAAGGCATTTTTTGACCAAAACACAACAACGCAGTTTTTCATTATACGCGGGTGCTCGTGTAACGTAACCCCCGCAAATAACGGGGGCTTACTGTACTGTCTTATTTATCTGAATGTTATGCCTGTTGTTTGCTGTATTTTCTGTTTCAGACTGAGGAAGGGAATAAACATCCTGATTTCTACCCCAGGCCGGCTGGTGGACCACATCAAGAACACTCTTAGTATTGCGTTTAGTTCTGTGTCCTGGCTCGTTCTGGATGAAGCAGATAGGTGTGTGTCTGTTTATGTGTAACAGAACCTCATTTATGATTCATGACAATTATCTAAGGGGTGAAAGTTTCTGCAAGTATCTGTTGTTTGGTCTTGGTAGGATTCTGGATCTGGGCTTTGAGAAGGATCTGACCGTAATACTAAATGCTCTGAACACCGCTGGACCGGCCAGACAGAATGTATTGCTGTCTGCTACTCTCACAGAGGGTAAGCCTGGCCTTGAACCCCTAATAACAAAGGATAGTTCAAGGCTGTAGATACATTTTTGAGCAGGTAGCACTGTTGCTATGAAAGTGTTGAAAGCAGTGAGAGGAACAATTGCATATAATGCTTCTGAAAAGTATTCATCCCTGTTTGTGGAACAATTTTGCATGCTAAAGACTCATGAATGTTTATATAAGAGAGACCAAATTGCACTTTTGTGCATACATTTTATTTGAAGAGTCAACATTCCATTTTTTTCCTCTCCCATATTGCCTTCACCTTGATGCTATGCACAACTAATGTAGGGCTGTGTTGTATGCAGATTCGCCATCTAAACTGTCCAAGTACAAATATGTGGAAATTTTGTCTTTGGAAAAATGATTAATTAACAAAAGAAATAATTAAATACTTTTAGCCAAGTAAAAATATTGGTCTTCCAAAAATCTTTTGGATTTTTTCTTCACCGCACAAATTTCTTCCTCAGGACTGTCACGGTTAGCCAGCATTAGTATGACTGACCCAGTGTACATCCAGGTGTCCGAAGCGAATGGGAGTTCGAAGTCAGTAGAGTCCTCTTCTAAAACTGGCCTGCAGTCTCCTTCACCTCAGCCTGACCTGCAGCCGCTGACTGACAGCTATGCTATTCCTGACAAGCTGCAGCAGCATGTGGTGGTGGTGCCCAGCAAACTGCGCCTGGTCTGCCTCGCAGCATTCATACTGGCCAAGTGTAAGGTAACTCCCAGATGATCCATCAGGAATAAAAGAGATCACATTGTTCCCGCTGATTTTACAGCTGGCGTCTTTCGCTGTGGCGTTAAATGCTTTTTGTGTTGTTTAGCCTCCCCAAAAGTAAGACGGAGGCAGGAACAGCAGGTGCGACCTCAAAATAGTCTGTAAAAATGGTGCGAGTTTTTTGGAACATCCTTAAAGCAAGTTACAGTTCAAAGTCTGAAAGAGATGCATTTTGCTTATAGTGTAGATCATGGAAGATTTTGCTCCTCAATAGACTCAGCAGAGATGCAAGAGTTTAAAGGCAAGATTTTACCTTCTCTCTTGACTTTTGTCAGTTTGAGAAGAATCAGAAGCTCATCGTCTTCGTGTCCAGCTGTGAGGTGGTGGAGTTCTTGGTCACCCTCCTCACCACTGTCCTGTGTGGCAAACCCAGCACCGTGGCAAAGCACCAGTCGCCAGTCAACTTCCTCCGCCTCCATGGCAACATGCAACAAGAGGTGCGTCAATAAATGTTCAAAAAGGTTCAAAGTATCCACCCCTTCAGGCAGAACTGAAGTTGTTTCAGTTTAGTCTAACACATACATTGTCAGTAAACAAGGCCATTTTCCTATTAGTTCTTGCCCCGAAGGAGTACAACAATGGTTTCGACCTAATCAGTATTGCATTTACCATACACTGTTTACAGAACAACAGAAAACGAATTGGGTCAAAATAGAAAGCAAGGTGCATGTGCTAATCCAAATCCAGCAGTGGAACAGAGTTCAGCCAGACTAGTGTCTCACACTATAAAACCATGGTGTGCGTTTTTTGCTTGTCACCCAAGTGCAATGCCCATTGACACCTAGCCTTAACTGATGGTTGCTTGCTGCCTAGTTTGGGTCAGGTGGATTAGAACCAGCTGGTGGAGTGGCAGCAACAGTCGGGTGCCCTGTGGCAGTGCCAGGGGATGCACGCACACGGGCCACCGTGCCCAGGTCTCAGCCCTCCACCCCTCGCCCCCCCACCCAACGTTAATGGACGTGGCCTGGGCCGCCCATATGGTCCGAGCAGGCCAGCGGGCTCAGGAGGGCTCTGGCGCTCGAGGCCTCTATGCCCGTTCCTCCTAAGATATTAACGAGAGCGACTCCAGCAGCCAAGGCAGCCGGCAGCGTTATGGATGGGTTTAGTAATGGGACAGCACAGGCCGGGCGCTGGCCGTCTCCTCTGATGAGGAGAACTGCAGGAGACGCACAGCTGTTCCAGCATACACAACAGATTGCGCTCCACACCGAGAGAGTGAGTGAGAAGCAGAGAAAGAGATGTGCTGTCTGTCTCTGTTGTTGTCTGGGCAGTCATCCATGGGGCTGCTCCTTCCTCTTTGTTCCTGTAAGAAGAAGTTAGCTAACATGTCTGCATAGATGCAGCAGGTATCTTATTTCCCTCTTTGATTAAGTTACATCCAGTTTGTGAAATTTTAGCTTGTAATTTAGCTGACTAGTTACAATTCACTGATCAAAAGACTTCCAGTTGTAATTGTACTGCACAGTTAATTCATGTCTATCTGTCTTTTGTTTTCATTTCTACTACTAATGATATCATGAAAATACAGCTTATAAAAATAACATGCCATTTACTGAACGCTAAACTTTGTGATACAGTTATATGAAAAGGTTTGGGTGCCCCGTATCAAATGACATGTTTTAAGTACACAGAGAGGACATGATAGCACATTTTAATGCAGAATTAAATTAAATATTTCGTAATGCTCTGAGGTTCATTCCACTGAACATTGGAGCAGCAAGGCCTTTTAAGAAGAGACTTCTAAATTCTTTAAAAAGAGATGTTTATTTTCCCTCTCAGCAGCCGTTAAGCAATGCAAAACGTTGCTCTGTGTTTTCCCTCCAGGAGCGGATGGAGGTGTTTCAGGAGTTTTCCCAGAGTAAGACTGGCGTCCTGCTGTGTACGGTGAGCAAGGGACACTGTGTACTCTTCACTACTTTGCAAGGCTTGCATTGTGTTAATGCTTCTACCAAATACATAAATGTAGGTTAAACATGTGCCCAGAGGACACAGAGCTATTATAATGCACATTTTTATTTTTTGTATTTGTAATATTTTCTACTTAGATTTGCTGTTTTTCTCTGTTGTTCCTCGTTTGGTGTGAGTCGGAGCTTCTGCTACTGTAACGACTGACAAGGCCAACCAGAGCGCCTGTCATAACTGTTACCATCATCTGTGGAGTCACTGCTCCATATTTCTTCCCTGCTTCTCTCTCTCTCTCTCACTCACTCTAACTCTGTCTCTCACTCACTCTAACTCTGTCTCTCATGTTCTCTCTCGCGTGATCTCTCACTCTCTCTTGATCTCTCTTTTTTTTAGCCTTCTCAGTCTGTTACTCTTTTCTCTCTCTCTTGCTCTTCTCACTCTCTTAACCTTCTTAGTTACACACTTTCTCTCTGTCTCTCTCTCACTTGCTCTCTCGCTCTCACATCACAGTCAGTTATACTCATTTTTCTGTCTCTCTTTCTCCTTTTTTTAAATCCGATCTTTCTATCTTTCTTTCGTCTCCTCGCTCCAGCTGTTGGCTGTAGGGCCATAAGGGGAAGTCCCAAGGGAGGGAGTCCTGTGTTAGCCCTGGCGGCTGCGCCAGGCTAAGGCTCCCCAGGCTAAAGCTCCCCAGGCTAAAGCTGGCAGGCCTGGGCTGCTCTGCTCAGCTGCAGCCGAACTCTCCCTGCATGTGAAAGGTCTCTCAGCTACTGGTGTCCACTGTCTGCCAGCCACACTGAACCACATATGCTTTCTACTCTAAAATGCCTCACTACTGTCTGAAGCCTTTTAGCCTCACTGGCAAAGTCTCAAATGTTTTACTGGAACCTGACTAGATGAAAAGTCAGTTATAGGCAATCAGACTCACCAGTTAACAACATTTATATAAATTACATATATAACCTGTTGATGAGTTTACTTAGAAAGCCTTTAAATAGGGGACTTTTTGAACTGTCCTTTTTCAAAATAAGTACCTTTAAACCACCCCGGCATACATCCATCCCGGCAAACATGTACTGTGAGGGGGACACAGTGCTCTACGTCTTGGCCGCTGTCTGGAGGGGAGGGGTGGGACACGGGACTCATAGAGCTGTATGTCTCGCCCGTTGTCCGAAAGGGGTGGGGAAGGTCGCGTAGAGCTCTACGCCTTGGCTGTTGTCTGTGAGAGACAAAAGGGGAGGGGGGCAAAACAAATGATTTTGAAAAATGCTGGCACATTACCTAAGTATACAGTAGTATTTGTGTGGTTTTTTAGGCTGTTTTTGTTTTGTTTTTTTGGTGTGTTTTTGTTTTATAAAGGAGATGTATGAGGGGTTGGGCAGGTGGTTGGGGTTCTCGCATTAAAAGTGTTGAATATGACATCATTGATATTTTAATATACAAGCCTACTTTGAACCTTTGGCTTATTTATATTCATAGGAATATTTTGTCCTAATCATATTAGTAACTGAAGCATTAGTATTAAATGAATTTATGAACAGGTGTGACTAACCTGCTGTAGACTGAAGAGACAGAGATTTGAATATGAAGTTGTTTTCAGCACTTTAAGAAACATTATTCACATGCTGTCATATTTGAAAATCATTAGATTTAATATATTTCATGATAATAGTTACATTTGATAGATGATCGTTATGAACTTGAGGAATGAGTGAGGAATGGAGGTTTGATCATGAGTACAAAACGTTTAAGGTTTTAGAGGTATTAACTAAAAACTTTTCCCTCTTTTTTCACACCATGCAGTTATGAGTAGTTGGGGGAAAAAAATCTCCCATATTCACCTGAATAAAGGAATACGTATTTAGGTAAACGGATATTACATGCGTATCAGAAGGCAGAATAGTTCATGGCAAGAGGCCACTGGCCCTGTCTCAAGTCATGTCGTTTTGTAGCATTATTCTTGGAATAAATGAGTCATTTTAATGGTGCTGACAGACTGGCCTGGCCTTGCACTGGCCTCCATCTGCACTCCGCTCCAGAGGAGCAGTGGACCCCAGGCAGCCCTGAGCTCTGCCCAGCCAGGGCTTATCTCGGCTGGGCCGCAGGACCAAGAGAGGGAGGGGGTGCAGGCCCAGAGCGCCATGCTGCAGGCTCTCTGTCTCCCATCGGTTATTAATAAAGAGCTTATCTTGGCTGAGCACCACAAATCTGTAAAGGATAAAAGAAATCAAGAGAGTAAACATTCTTTGTTTAGAGATGGATTTATTTTCTGTCACATTGCCTATGTTGTTCCGGGTTTGTTGTTGGCTGTTTGAAAACGCCTCAGAAAGAGCGTGTTATGTTCTGTATTTTTGCTCTGTTAACGTATTTCTTTGAATGTGTTTTCCTTTTGTAAAGGACGTGGCAGCACGGGGGCTGGATCTTCCACAGGTCACATGGATAGTACAGGTGCAGTTTCTTTCAACTAACCTCATACATTTCAGATCACGTATTTCTGGGGTGTAATGGTACACGATTTCAGGTTCATTACAATTCATTGTCAATTCTATACTGTATTGAAATCATTTACAGTTTTGCCTCCTACACTATAGTGTTAGTAAAGACCCAAATGTTTGAAAAGGTCATACTGAGTTGTTATTAAAGTAGTTTATGTTGACAGCAGTCACTATGTATTGCATAGTGAAATGTGTTGGTAGAACTGCTGGCTGCTAGGGTTAAACATCAACCTGCTTCTAGATTGTAGATCATAATGAGGGATTTGGCTAAATCTGACCTATCATTGACAGCCATGCATATCACTACATCAAAATAACTAGATTGTTTCTTATGTTGTCTCTTATGTTCCCTTTTTTATTGCAGTACAACCCTCCCTCTTCTGCTGCAGAATATGTGCATCGTGTGGGCCGCACAGCTCGCATCGGAGCTCAGGGCAACGGCCTCCTTTTCCTTACGCCTTCTGAGACCGCCTATATCGACGTTCTGGCCGGTCACAACATCAGGTCTGTAGATCAGTTGCTTCAAACCCAAACATGTCCAGTTTTAGTCCTGGAGAGCTCGAGTACGTCACATTTTAATGTTTTCCTTGCTTAAACACTCCAGACGAGTCTGATCCCATTCCAGTCTGTATTCTAGTGCACTTATTTTTTCCAATCTGTATGTTGTGTGTAAAATGCACAATTTTAAATAAATATTTTAAAGGGGAAAACTTGAGAATTGCAGCTATGATTAAGATATGCATATTTTGTTCAAACAACTTTGCACACAATGTGAATGGCTATAGACTGGCTGTGTGAGTGTTTTGTCAGATGTGTTTAATATTCTTCGTTAAACTGCTGTAAAAACAAACATTAAAATAATTTAATGTTCTTGTAAGAGTGCAACATGCAGCTGCACTATCTATGTAGAAATATAGAAGATGACTTATTTATTTACATATTGTCATTATTAAAGCATTCCAGTCAGGGGAAATAAAACAACTCAACTGAAACCAAACTGAGCTGAGACCCTCCAGGACACCCCTTCTTTGCTCAGTGACATAACTAGGCTTAGAAATACGAAGTCGTGGTGGCAATTCATGTGGCAGATATGGACAGACAGTGCTGTCAGTTAAAATGGAAGGTGGTCAGGCTTCTGTTGTCTCCATTCCAAAGCCCACAGTATGGCGGCGAGCAGCAGTGAGCTAGGCTGATGGATCTTCCATGATATCCACACTGGCAGCCGATGAACGTAGCCCACAAGAGCCATCATACACACTCTCACTCTCACTGCGTGAGTGGAGAAACCACACAGACAGAATGGATCTGCTGCTTGAAGCCCTGCAGCCACTGTGCTCTGTCTTAGGTTACAGATCATTATAGATTACAGAAACCTTCAGTCTACAGGGAGATGGATACAGGGGAGTGATACACTCTTCAAGCTTACATTTAGTTAATATTTGGTGAGTTTTTGTAGGGTGAAATCGGCTGTCTTTTGATTGCATTTTAGTCTGTTTATTATGAATGATGTATTGGTGCGCAAGGTATTATTCATCAGTAATTGGGAAGAGTTAATTATCAATAAATATCTGATTTTATTGTAATAATGACAGACAATGGCTTTGTTGCTTTTGCATGCATTTACTAACCATCACTAGTAAATGTTTTTTTTGTTGTTAACACAAGTGTCAACTCCTCATAATGCTTTTAACTTTCATTGTAAGCTGCTCTGGATGAGTGTATGAATATATACACAACCAATAAGGTACTTCTATGTACAAGTACGTTATTGGTTATTCAAATCCGTATCTTCCATTTCCTGCTGATTATGAGCCTGTTCTGACAGCCTGACCATTACTGTGTGTTCCAGCCTCCATGAGATGAAGATGGAAAGTATCTTGTCCACTCTGATGCAGGACGAGCGATTTAAAGGCAGGGGGAAATGGGACAGTAAGGTAATTTTGACTGCCTATAGCTCTTGGCATCTCACGTTGCTCTGACTTGGCTTAGTGGGACTCTGCTTGGCCAGGTTGTGTGTGGAACAGACCCAACACATTTGGCTCGAGTTGTTTACACTGAATTCTGGACATATAAGGCATAAGTTAGCACATTAGTAGTGTAGAGTCTAGTGTGGCGCTGTTGCAGAGCCTTCCTATTTTCACCCCCCACCTCTCAATGAGGGCCCAAACACAATAGTGAGACAAGGCCTCGGCCAGCTCCCAGGCGCTCTTAATCCTCATTTAATTTCCTCTTCTCTCCCTACACCACTCAGCTGCCTCTGCTAATACCCCCTGTGGGCGCTTGTCATCTGGGAGGTCAGAGGTTGAGGGAGAGGGGTTGTTTCAGAATACACTGTGTTTAACCAGTGTCTTATCTTTATTTTTTTAGTTTCACAACTACTTCTAAATTGAGTCTACTGCTTATTTGAGTACATTTCTTGTTTGTGTGCATTTCTTGTACAATTTACTTTTCTTTTTCTTTTTTTATTACAAAATGATGGACCAGACCCTATTATCCTTTGTCCAGGAATATTTATCCTTTGAATAAGGAAAAATAGCCTCTTTACCGTTTATAAATAAATTAATGAACCTCATTTTATACTTGGTGTTTCACATTTTTGTGTTTATGCCTCAGAAATCTGCAGGCGCACGAGAACAGGAGCTACGAGAGAGAGCCACAGTTTTACAGACAGATTTCGAGAACTGTGTCCATGAAAGCACAGAGTCGGTGCAGACTGCAAAGAAAGGTGGGTTCCGATGGGTATTATTCATGGGATTTTTCTGTGGTGTTAAACCAAGTCAGCTCACTCTAGGTCAAGATTTTTTTTTAAACAGATTTTTATTGATTTTTTTTTTTTACTTTATATTTTATATTGTTTTTGTCTGTGTGTGTCTTTGCAGTAATAGCATAAGCAATTTCCTCCGGGATCAATAATTGATTCTGAAGTATGAGAGAGTAACCAAAGAAATAACTTGCTGACATGTTTTTACATGGAAAGCAGGACATGCTTCCAAGCCTTCAGAGCTTTTGTACTAAACAGGCTGAAATACAGTTTTTCCATGACAATAAAATATTACTGCTGTAAATATGTCATTGTTTTAGACAGACAAACATAAAAGGACAATAACACTTAACTAAGGAAAACTAAGGAAAGCCTAAATTGCATGAAACACTGAGAGAGGAATTTGACTGACATTGCCTCTTAAAAGTCTTCACGCTCTAAATAAAAAAAACTCATTTGGATCACAGTGACCCAGAATTACATGTATAAAATGCAATATTTGAGACATGGCCAGAATCTATTGTTTTTAGTAAATCACTAATCAAGTAAACCAAAGCACATTTCACCTCAAGAAGAGTTAAGGTTCGTGTTAGAAATACTGAAAAACTAACAATAATACAGTACAAAAAATTAATTAGTGGTGAATACAAATAAATAAATTATTTTAACCATTCATGTAACTGGGAGACTATTTTAAATGGAAGTAATCATTACCTCCCCAAAATAATATGATTGATCATAATGAATTATTGAAATAGTTTGATGGCTGTAGTCTGTTTGATTCTAGCAGCTGTTTTAAGTATGGTCATTGATTTGATTTTTTGGCTGTCCTCTAGCCCTGCAATCGTTTGTAAGAGCATATACTGCGTACCCCTCTGCTCTCAAACACATCTTCCACATCCGCAACCTCCACCTGGGCCATGCCGCCAAGAGCTTTGGCCTGAGGGACGCACCCCAGGGCTTGTCTGCTGCCACGGCTAACAGCAAGGAGAAGAAAAAGGGCAAAGGAAAGGACAGCAAGAGGTAAAGTGTTAGGATTTGTCTTTATCATCTTGCCGATATGGCTGGGCCCAATGGTTGGGCTTTCTTCAGTCAATAAAAGTATTTTTATTGTTGTCTACATTTTTTCTGATATGTTTGTATGATTTGTCACATTATCACTTATTGTGAGATTTTCATCAACTTTGCTGTCTTCTTCAAACACAGTCCATTAATTTCCATGTCACTTTTTAAAGTAGACCAAACACACTACAGTTTTTTCCCCATTTTACTACGTTTTAGCTTTTTAAACCAGTTTTAATAATGTATTTCTACCTGGGGTTTTATTTGATGACCTGTGTTCATTACTCTCTCTGACTAATTAGTACAGCCACAACTTTATTTTCTCTTATTTTCCTTATTGCAAGTGATATTTTTCTCAATTATTCTGCCCCATAAGATGGAGAAAATTAATGTACCGCTTCAGCTAGTTTCTCTTGGCCCTGTTAGTTCCTCAGAGACGGAATAACGCTATGTGCCAGAAGACAAGCAGTCTTGGCAGCTGCACCTCTTTCTCTATCCTGGGGCCGTAGAAGGTCAGAAAAGAGTAGTAGAGCCCTGGCCTTTGCTTGCTCAGTACTCTACCTGCCTTCTTTTTGGCAGAGGTTATACTTCTCTCGTTCCTCCTGCGTTTAACACTCAAGGAGCCAATAAGAGCTGCTTTCTGGCACAAGAGAGTTGTTCTTGGCCAACCCCTGTGTTTGCAGGCACATCTATGGCTAGTTTAATTGGAAGAGGTGAACTAATGATGCACCCAGATGTCTTCAACTCTTGGCCTAAGAAAATAATGTTATTACCAAAGCAACTACACAAGAAAAATAAAAATAATCACTATTTACTGTATATATGCAAAAAAACAACAGTCCTGGGTGTTTAAAATGCAGGTTCAATATCTTGTAATGGACCTTTGCTATAAATGAACAACTTGCAGTTGTTTGCATTAGATTAATTTATCACATGAAAATCTGCAGGGACCTATAACATCAGTCACAGGAATAAAATTATTGAGTGTCTGTCTGTTTACCATAGGCTGTTCCCAGATCCCTGATTTACTTGTGATGCATTGTTTACAGCTTGATCCTTTTCACGCATTTATTTTGTATCCGTGAGGGTCCTGTTTGGGAGTACATAATCTTGTTAACATAGATTGTCTGAACCTGATTATTTACGACCTTGTTCGAAGTTTGAGTGCAGCCTCTTGTTAAAGCAGGAGTCTTCGAGGACTGTCTGAAAGTGCCAGAAGCCTGGACTTTACAGAGAAGTTTAATCAAAACACCTTGCCAGAAGTTCTCAAGCATGGATTAATTAGATTTATGGGGAGGAAGTGTTTGTGTGTGTGTGTGTGTGTTTGTTTGAGAGCTTGGCTTGGTTAGAGAGAGGTCAATTCGGAGTACAGGTGGTGCAGGAAGATGAAGGCTAACGGGCAGATGTAGCCCGATCTGTTGTGCGTGGACATTGCAGCATGGTTGCTAGGCAGAAGCTGTGAGATCTGGCCACTGCTGGACGCTACCGGGTTATTAGTGGTCATCAGAATGGCCTCCCACAGGATCCATAACACACAAGCTGCAACCTGAGTCTGGTTAGCTGGGCCACGTCCAGGCTGGTCCCAGAGTGTGTGCACACGTGTGTGTGGTCAGTCGTTTCTGCAGGGTGCAATCTATTTTCCTCTCGCCAGGCTGCGGCATGTACACCGAGTGGAGTGCGTTTGTTTTTAGAACCTTGCGAGGACCCGAATGTCTTCATAGAAAAACGATTAAATGGAAGTGAACACATTTTGCACAGTAAACATGTTTTCATTTGAAATGCTGCTAAAAAGCTTAAAGACTTGGCAAACACTCACGTGTATGAAAACATTAACATGTCAGCATGTGAATATGTGCTTTTCTTTACGTTCTGTATCACATGCTCCAGGGGTTTGTAAATGACCTGCACATACACAAAACAGAAGTGTCCTATTAAATTTTAAACTTGTGCCTCTGTGTTTAGCTGTATTTCAGCGGGAGCTATTTTTTGTCGTACCTCTCGTACGTTGGTCCTGTTATTCCGCTGTCTTTTATCCCCTCTCTTGTGTTAGTTGAGTGTTTGAGAAGCAGCCATGAAAGCATTTATGTTCACTCTCTCCAATGGAAAGGAGGTGTCAAGCATCGTTAGGTAAAATCGCGTGTTAAACTTGTTTAACTCCAGGTTTGTGGCACAGCCAATTTAACTGGAAAGATGTGACATTTTAAATGTGTCT
The DNA here is from genome assembly GCA_037974485.1 of Hemigrammopetersius urotaenia. Taxonomy (NCBI): domain Eukaryota; kingdom Metazoa; phylum Chordata; class Actinopteri; order Characiformes; family Alestidae; genus Hemigrammopetersius; species Hemigrammopetersius urotaenia. Next base: position 4,386,965 of record JBBPDC010000039.1, read on the forward strand.
TTTTATACTCGCGCACAAAGTCTTTAGTATTAAAGTCTTAATACACTGTTCATCTCTACTCCACGTTGGGCTTTGGGATTCTCTCCATAGGTTTGCTTTAAAGCTCAGCTAAGAAATCTGTCTGAATGTTTGAAGAGCTTCTGTTCCAAAACGCTTTGGAACAATTGTTGTTGTAATAACTAATACTTTAACAACTGTCATGTAATGGAAAGACATTTTTCTAATAAAACTGGTGTTACTTATAAGATGGCACTGATTGGCAGTTCTGTGAAAACTTCATTGCTCTTTCTTTCTTTTGCAAAGATGACACCTGTTTTTTATATCGACTGGAAATTTCATGACAGTAGAAATTAGTAGAATAATTGCTTTAAATAAAATCTATAAAATCTATCTGTAATGATTAAGAATGACACTGGCCCTTTTTAAGTATCATACTTGTTCGTAATGTTGGTATTCTTTTCTGTGTATTTGGATGGTTACCAATAGCATAAAAATGTTTTATAGGCCAGCCCTATTTCCATTCTCATCAAATAACTCAATTTTGATAATACACATTTTGATAACATACATAGATATGAATAGAGGCACTACTGTGTTGTGGGTTGTAAAACTTAAATTCACACAGATGGATTCTGATCTCTCTTTGTTAGTGATTTTGTGTGTGTGTGTGTGTGTGTGTGTGTGTGTGTGTGTGTGTGTATGTGTGTCTAACAACTGGTAATTGGCAGGGTGACCTGTAGCAAGACCTGTGAAGAGAACCCATGGTGCAGGACAATGGATCTGTCCCTGAGGGTCAGAACCCCAGGCATCTATTTTACACACACACACACACACACACACACACACACACACACACACACACACACACACACACACACACACACA
>JBBPDC010000039.1:4403284-4423604 GCA_037974485.1 Hemigrammopetersius urotaenia
TCTATCTATCTATCTATCTATCTATCTATCTATCTATCTATCTATCTATCTATCTATCTATCTATCTATCTATCGATTTCTAATTCATTTGTTTACATTTGTGTTTGTATTTAAGTGTGTGAAAACACTACGGGTAAATGCCTAAAACCACTCTATCCCAATTTTTTTTGTCCCCTTTTGGAATGTAGTGCAGTAGTTACGCCTTTATATATATATATATAGAGTTAATTCTAGTTAATTTTAGTTATAACTATATATAGTTATAACTCTAACTATATATAGTTAATTCTAGTTATTGTATTCATTTTATTCATTCAAGTAGGCTATTCGACTCTTATTTATTTTGATTCGGACATATTTTTTTCTGATCACTCGTATGTATGTATAGAAGTGGGCAGTGAGGGTGTCTGACCTCTGTACTCGCTGTCCGAGGAAGAGTTGCTGTGCCCTTTCTCGGGGTACTCCTCCGTGTCCCGGGCCGAGTGCGCGCTGCTGTACGGGGCGCAGGCCGCCAGGGGTTTGCAGTCCGCCAGGATGTCTCGGATTAGGAAGGAGGAGGTGACGGTGCGCGCCTGAGGACCGGGGGACTCCAGCCCCAGGGCGCGCGCGCGCCTCTGGACCTCCTCTTCTTCCTCCTCCTCCTCCTCCTCGGCGCACTCCCGGCGCGGGGACGGAGGAGAGGAGCACTCGCTGTCCGCGTCGGAGCGCACGCTGGGGGCTGGCGAGCCGCAGGCGCCCACCAGCACCCGGGACACGCAGGGACTCGGGGGCCTGCGGGACAGCAAGGACTCGATACCGAAGCTCGATCCGCTCGTGGGCACGTCCATGGCGAACGCGGCTAGGCGAGAGAAAGCCACGCTCTCAAACGAGCATTTGCGCATGAGGTTGAAAATAAATCAAGTTTAAAGGGGGAAAGAGAAAAAGTCTGGACGGTGGAGTTATCCTCTTGAGCTCATTTCTTCTTAAGCAGCTGAGAGAAAAAAAACCTACTAGATTCCAAAAAAACAAGAAGAAAAAGAAGAAGAAAAGATCCAGCTGAAACTCCTTCTGAAATGTCCAGGAATCATGAGAAGAAACTGGGGCTCAGTTTTCCAGCCAGAGCCTCTTCTTCATCATCATCGTCCACTTTCAGCACCTCGGACAGCACCAAACTGCCATAGAGGAGCGCGCGCGTGTGTGTGATAGACAGAGAGAGAGAGAGAGCAAGGAAAGTTGAGCTCAGTCTGATCGCGAGGAGCGTGTGAGTGAACAGGAGTCTCCCCAGGCCCCTGAATACACCCTTCCTCCAGAAACTAAAACCAGCCAATGCCAGAGCAGCACCACGGCACGCTTTTAAAGGTGTCCGGCACGAGGTTATCCCCAGTGCCACGTCGTCATTGGCTGTTTTCTTTTTCTTCTTGGTCTTTCTTTTTTTGAGGTAGACTCCAGCACCACGTGTTGTGGGAGGGGTGAGTTCGTCACCCTCTCCCCCTCCTTTAGGCTCCTGAACGACACACACAGACACACACAGACACACACACACACACTAAAGCGCATAGAGATACAGATTGAATAGTTAAATAGTAGAACTACCTAGTTTAATAGTTAAACAGTGGTCTCAGATTTTAATCATTTTTTACACTTCATACCCTGAAAACGTGTGTAAGTAGGGTATTAAGTGAAACCAGTTTCTCTCTCTCTCTCTCTGTCTATCTCATACACACATTGGCTTTAATGTTATGTTATGAAAACACACATTTTCAGGGTATTCATTGTATTAAAAAGTAATTAAAATACAGGCATTGTTATCCCATAAAGTTTTTTAAATGTCTTAATAGTGTGTTGTTGAAAAAAATGCCATTCACCCCATTAAATAATGATTTTGTATAATAAATAATTAAAGCAAACAACAGTAGAGGTGACATTTATTCTTTATTTTTCCAGAAATCTGTGCAACATTTGAAACTGTTTTAATAGTTCAAAGAAAATACTAAATTCAAACCATGTGTGCTTTACATTGTGCCCAGAGAAAGATGTGTATTCAGGGTATGATTTGTAATGGTGTAGATGCACTGAAATCTGTGCCATTGACATCAGGGCAAAATTACTGATTAGGGAGGCCAGAAGTGACAAGTTGCTCCTCTTCATATCACTAAGCTTGCAAGACAAAATGTAAGCAATCTGAAGGACAGCCTGGTAGACTGTGGAGATAATCTGTATCTATCCGTCAGTCTACAGTGTAAGTGCCCTGTCCCAGGATCCCTCTTCTGGCTGCTGAGTCTGAGTAATGGGCAGCCATGGCTCTCCTCCGGGCATCAGCATCTCGAAAGGTGTCCAGCGCTGGTCCAATCTATGGGAGATGATGGATCAGAGAATAAACACACCCTCAGGATCATAGACACAAAGTAGCAGAATGACATGCTGGTCTATGGAGTGCTGCATTGTCCTAGAACAAGTCTAGGCTTGAACTAACTTACACTGTCAATAGGGATTCTCTAGTGAAAATCCATTTTAAGTCCAGGATGAGAACATGGCCCAGTGAGTCAGTGGATAACCAACACTCCCTGCTTTGCGGATGTCCACTGTGATGCCCGTGTGTATTCTGGCATTGCTTGCGACTCTGTATGCAGGCAGCTATAGTTTGATAACAGACGATAGTCTGGGGGTGGTCTTGGCTGAAATGTGGAGGTTTTTTTCGACTGTTTTTATTTGTCTGATGTGTCTGTGGTTGATGCCACTAGCTTGGCTGATGGCAGGCAGGAGCTATGACAGCCTGATGGGCTACAACTATGAGGGTAGAAGAGGGTGAAAGAGTGACTACAATATATGTAGAAGGCATCCCAAAGGAAAATATAACACTTGACAAATAAAAGGTAAATCAAACATTTTTTTAGTTTAGTATTGTTTGAATTTACTGATATTTTGGATGGCTTTTCAAAACTGCTTGGTTTTGAGACTCTCTCACACACACATAGACACACAAAAGCATGGATGGTTGAATAAAAGAAGGAGGCAAATGCCTCTCACAAACATTTTATTTCAATTTCCCTAAAGCATTTTAGTTGGCAGCCAGAAATGGATACTGACAAGAAGGCAACAAGGAAATGCTTGTTGGCGTAACACATTTAGGAGTTGAAAAATGGCTCAAAACACCAGACATGTCAGCCTGGTGGGCTTACCTATCTGTTTTTTTCAGATGTTAAATGTGTTCCAAAAAAGCTAGCTTATGTTTGTAACATGTTTCAAATGCTTGATAGATGCTTCAAACACTGCAGGAAAAAAAACAACATTGCTCCAATAACTGTGGGAAGATGCGCAAGCGGACCAAAACTTCACCGGTGTCACAGTGGTTTATTTATATAATTTCCTTGTTTGTTATTTTGTTCCCCCCACTTTATTTTGTAAGAAATCCTGTCGTCTCTCTCTCTCTCTCAAACACTTTTGGCACCTCACTACTTTTTTTGAATTAAAGAGGAGGAACACGCGTCCCACCAAAGGCGGAATGAGAACGGAGTGAAGAAGAGTGACAACACAAACAAACAGATGATGGAGGGGAAACAGAACAAGCGTCGTGTGCCGGAGAGGAGTCGGCGATGCAAATGTCGAACCCGCAGCCATCGGGAGCGCGAGCTGACAGGCTATAATGAGCGGAGGTAAATCTTTTATAAGGTTAACGCTCCCTCCTCACCGTCAGCTGTCAAACAAGAGAGAATTTAGCGCGTGCGTGCAGCCAAAACAAGGAGCCCCCCATCTCCATCTCCCCCACCCCACTCATTAGAGCCGACTGCGGCCGGACGACAGGACTGGCAGGCGCGTGCAGGCAGCCGCGGGTTGTGTGGGTAATTTGCAGAGAAGGATGCATGCAGAGAGGAGGATGGGATGAAGGTGGAATGAAAGCATAGGAGGAAAACAGAGGTGTGGAATAGGAGACGGGAGACTGTGCGTGAGAGTGTGTGTGGGGGGACATGCATATGTATGTCTGTTTCCACATACACTGGAAGAAGTGTTTGTGTATGTGTGTTTGTAGACATGTATGTGTGTGTGTATGAGTGTGTGAGTGAGATGGGGAGCTCAGCAGGAGTCTGATTCCCTCATAATTGGAAGCTTTGGGTATTGTCAATGGAGGATTTTCAAGCTTCACTGGTAGCTAGAGCTGTCAGGATGATAGCCGGCTTGTCAGTGCAAAAGACCAATGGACGAAAAAAACACTTTTGATTTAATTGGTGGCTTGTGCAGGGCAGATGATAAGGAGGGTGGGTGCAGGACTACTCTAGTGGATGAGTGTGTGTGTGTGTGTGAGTGAGTGTGTGTCATATGGGAATTCAAAATGAAATCATTACTTTCAGTGTTAATTTTCGTCAGAAACATTTTCCGACCTCAGCCTGTCTAGTTAAACATATATATGCACGTTCAAGCAATAGAGTCATTATGCATTCATCTTGGCTTTACCTCCTGAGAGTCCAGACTAGTATGTATGCTCTCATAAATGAAACATTAATAAAAGCTAAACAACCCCTGCCCCCACAAGTTAAGAGTCTCTTAACTTGGCTAGATCATCAAATGGAAAAGAAATCAATATTTTACTTACTGCCAGGGATCACTTATACAAATCAATTAGCACCTGCTTGACCAGGTGAAGTCTTGAGGGACCTGGGTCTCTTTACCTGCTGAAAGCGGGGTAATTTCCACAAGGACGGGGCCTCCTCCAGGGGGCGACTCTTTCGGAGGAGTGTGGTACGGGTGTCCTGGATCCTTCCAAGCTGAGCCTGTGAGAAAAAAAACGCATATCCATGAGAATTGTTGCACACTGAACTGTTACACACAGTTAAATACTTCTGTGTATTTACACATCACACTGTGTATGTGTATAGAAGAGTGTGTGTGTGTGTGTATATATATACTGTATACACTGCAGTGATTTCATGTAGTTAAGCAAACTCTCAGAGTGGTTGCGCCTTTATGTCAGATAGTAAACAGACCTTCAGATAAAATATGCATTTCACAAGCTACAGATTTTATGTTTAGAATGGTCAAGAAGGCTCATCGAATAGGAATGCTACTAGAGATAAGCTTTATTGTAAGGGTGTGTTATTTAGGTTATGACCATGTTTTGATATTTATATCCTAGGCCTATATGCAACTGAAACAATTTAGGATATAATGAGTTTTTCAAAAAGAATAACATCTGAATCTTGAAAATATATTTTATTTTAATTCATCATAATATAGCATTGATTTAGAATGATAAATTGAATGATAAGTTACTATGAATAGAATATGACAGTGTGTTCATCAAATGTGAAAAGAAAACTTGAAAATGTTATATAAAGCGTCTAAAAATACCATTTGTTCCACAGTTCATTTTTCATTCTACACCTGGAGTGGAGAACAGTGGTCCTGATGTGCTGGTGTTCAGTTTAGTGATGCCCCTGCTCTTAACACATCAACTAAACCTTGCTGAGCTGTATTTGGCATATTTAAATTGGAAAATCACCAAACTGCGCTGCCCTCCAAGGCTGGAATCTACCATTATCATTAAATAAAACAGTGGTTAATGTGTAAGTGGGACTTCAAATGTTATATTTATTTGCTATGAGAAAGCTTGAGATGTCTCATTATTTTAGCTTACCTTTTTATGCTGGCGTGCCAGCAGGGCTCTGTCCTTGGCCTGCTGCTCCTCCAGCCACCTTTGGGCATATTTGTACTCCATTAGCTCAGAAATAGGGGTAGAAGGCCTGTAGTGGGACAGAGTAACTATTTTCAGTTTCTAGGCTTTATTTTTTCTTGTATATTAAGTTGACCTGTCTGTGCTTTGTCCCACAAAAATGTTCTTTAGGAGCCACCGTTGCAAGAGTAAAATTATGCAGAATCATTGTGAAATCTCATTCCGCCTAATTAGAAATTAAAATAGCCTTTTTCTTTATTTTGTGATAGAGTAGTATTTTAGTGCATTGAATGGGACTGTGCAATGTTCTCTAAAGCTTCTGCAAAGCCTTGCAACAGTAGCTACAAAAAAACACATTTGCGGGTGGAGAATGGATGACATGTCATCTTTTATATGCCATCTATTGTATTTCTATTGTGATATCTCATACTGGCACTATTAAAAACTTATTGTGCTCTGCATTTCCTCTGGATTTCTATAATAAAATCCAGTCATTCGGACCTCAAATGTATATGTGAGTGCTTTTTAATCAGTAAGCTGACTGTACATTTTGGTGGAATAATTCGACTTGTACTATATGAACATTTAATCTCTCTAATGTGACACTGTGTCTGTGTGTGTGAAAGAGAGAGAAAGTAGTTTTTACACTTCACATGTCTTTACTATGGTCACTTTTCAGCATAAAATACACAGTAAGTTTGACTTACTTTGTCTTTGACAGAAATTCAGTTCACTGCCTAAATAAAGCAATAATAGATTAAAAGTAAAAACAGAGGAGTAACATAAGGACTGATACTATAGATATCGCCATCATTACACACACCTCTACCGCCTCTCTGTCATTCATCCGTTAATGATCTTTCACCCCACCACACCATAACTGGGTAATATGGGCCTGCGGTACATCTCAATTACAGTCTCTGCTAAGAAGCTGATCTCCGCTCCACCCCATGCTGTTAGTTTTATTGCATCATTAGTACACACCACATGTCTCAGTGATAGCTAGCTAAGCATCCTGATGAGTTTGGACAGAGAAAGCTGAGAAAGCTCCAGACCACAGGATCATCCAAACACTGACAATCCAAACAGAGCGATCTGGTTTGGGAAAGCATGCTTGGCTGATGCTGTCCTCTCAGTGAACTATCACCCTTTTAACTCTTTTCTTTCTAGGATCCTAGTTGGGGTTGCCACTGGGAAACAGCTTTTAGACTGATATGAAGATAATTATGATTCATTTATTGGTTTTGATTTAAGGTGACATGGTAACAGCACCAATTTCTATATGCATTTTAATTGTCAAGTACAAACAGCAACATCTGAACAAAACTTTGTATGTTTAATTGTGAAGTACATTTATCCATTCATGCTTGGCTTTTGGTCCAAACCTTTCCTAGGCACCAATATTTCAAATCAACAAACCGTATAGCTAAATTGAGTTTTTATTGCCTAAAAACTCTAGGATTCTAGGCTTATTACATTGGACATACTCTCATACAGTGTATGTAAAATAATTCTAATGGGTACTGGTCATCCAAGATATAACTATACATGCTTGAATCCCTTTAGATCAACCAGAACAAGTTCTGTAACCATTTTTCTACTAATTTAATCGACTAATTTCTTTGTCATAAATGGGTCCATGAGATTCAGTACCTTTTACAATCAAGTAGCTCCTGAAATGTTCACACAATACACACTAGTAATTTTCACATAGTAATTCAAACCAAATAAACAACAAAACAGAACAAAATGATGTTACAGATCTGGCAATATTAAATTTGATACAGGAATAGGTGTGAGCAGGTTTGTAAGTCACTGGAAGTACAAACTCGAATTTATGTTTATGTGTGCACTGTGATACATGTGAATGTATGGTGTATGTGCAGGTACGGGCGCCTTGCATTATACATGTGACTATACCGTGTGTGTGTGTGTGTGTGTGTGTGTGTGTGTGTGTGTGTGTGTGTGTGTGTGTGTGTGTGTGTGTGTGTGTGTGAAATATGTCTGTGGCGACACTCTCTGCTAGAATCCTAGTGGTTCCTCATTAGGGCTGACCTTGGCATTGGTGAGTAGCATTTGATGGATAGAGAGCAGGACCAAACAAGTCCCTGAGGAGCCATGATCTTATCTTTTATTGCTCCATCCCTTTCTCCTGACTGAACAGACACACACTTCCCTCTCTTACACCCCATGCATCAAGCGTAGGATAAATCTGACACAGAGTAATGTGTGTGAGTGTGTGCGTGCGTGCATGTGTGTGTGTGTTTGCAGAAAGCGAGAAAGAGCAAGAGAGAGGCAGAGACACTGAGAGGTTGTGTTATTAGTTAAATAATTCAGCTCCATTGCAACAGCATCAACACCCACAAGGAATGGGGAAAAAGCAAGGATTGATATATACAGGGGAGGGGGGTGGTGAGCTCTTGGCAGTGTTAACTCTGCTATCTGCTGTAATAACCCAGGTTTTTGCTCTAAAGCACAAGCCTCATGGCATATCTCCACAGATATCCAGCTTCAGTGAAGAAGCTGATGTCTTTCTCTCTTTATGTATTTCTCTTGGTCTTACACACAAACACACCTGTTCCTGAAGCACTACTTTCCTTTTGTCTCCTGACTCCAGTCAGGCACCCAGACGGGTGGTCTGAAGATGATGTTAGTGAATCTGTTTCCAAAATGATCATCTGGCCACTCATTCCTACATTGTTTTAAAATATTCTTCGAATGCTAGTTAAGGCATTTAATTCGTCGGGAAGTCAAAACATCTTCTTTTTAAGTGCATTTTGCTATTTATAATAGGATAATGTCTATAGTATCTACTTCTTCTTCTTATTATTATTATTATTGTTGTTGTTATTACTATTATAATAATAATTATTATTATTAGTAGTAGTTGTTGTAGTAGTAGTTATAGTAGCATTTTATTATTATTTATAATAATCTATGTGTTTGAAAACTTCATAAAAATTTTTAAATTCTAATTGAAAGGGATCCCTATAGGATCTAAATTGGTTCCATTATTGTTAAGTCATAAAAGACAATGATTACACATAGAAAAAATTACACATTAAAAATAATTCAACAGAAAGGATTCCTCTATTGCTATAGTGACAGAAGTGATAGAAATGTTTTTCCAAGAGTGTAGGGTGACTGGAATGTGTTTCAGCTTCTTAAGAATGAGAATGTTTGTTTCATTGTTAGAACACAGAAAGGAATTTACAATATGCACACTGATGCATATCCTGTTCATGCACATAGTGTATTAGAATTCAGCAATCAGAAGAACTTCATGAAATATCACTACTAGTAAAAGATAATGGACCAAATTGCTCCAATCATATGTCCTGAGAGGAGCCATGAATGGATGAGATACAATAAGATAGTAATTAATAAAGATAGAAATCCTAGATTAATATTCATGTTCATTTAATAAAAGAAAAAAAACATTCCAATCCTGACAAACTCAATTTGTTGTTAGGTATGGATAAAGGTTTTATATTTCTGTTTATAAGTTGGAGCAGTGCACTCAATGTGTCACCATGTTTGAAAAGATTGAGTCTGTATATCTTTTCCACAAGGTGAGAGAAAGGTGTCAGATGAAATATATGTGGTGTAGTACATGATCCTCCCAACCTTATTAATATTTGGTCTCTTTACAATCGTCCCATGGTTGGGCAGTGAAAATTGAAACACAGCATGTTGTTATGTGCTGAACAGGGACAGGCATGGAATAATAACCTAGCTAGGTTGGTTTTTTTTGTATGTGCAGTAATCTCTGATAGCACAGCAGCGACCTTGTTAATGTGAACGAACATCCGCAGAGAGAAATGAACACAAATATGTCCCAATCAGGCCCGACGCCTGCCAGGATAATGCTTATTAAAGCCTCTTTTAAAATATGCATGACCATTTTCACTGTGCTAAGTGTTGACATTTGTTTTTACTCCACTCTAATGGGCCTCTTTCCTCTGATTAGCGATTTAACAATCACTGCAGTATGTGTGTGGCTGTCCTTTGTGCATCTACAGTGGATTGAGTGAAAAGGGATCCTTGTTGCCATCTAGTCATGTAGCGGTGGTTACAGTTTTATTATTCCCTTGGTTTTCCTTCGTTTTAACTTATAAATAACACAGCTATCCTCAAGCCTCCACTCCCTAGAGACACTTCTTAAGTCTCTACAGATATTACAAATATTACCAAGCTCATGTGTGTGTTGTGGTTCTGTATCTTGGGACATAGACTTCTTTTTAAAAGACTTACACTGAAAAAATAGAATACACTCAACTAACTGAATATAGATGATGTAGTGCGGGTCAGAGAAGATACATGGTTCATTAAAAAGAATGCACTGTCTTACCACCAATTATCCAACTACAGAATACCCTCTGTATATTTCACACACTAAAGGATTAAAGATCATCTGCATCAGTGTGAAGGTGGTAATTCATATTATCAGGATACTTCCAGACATGCACATGATATTAATTACTATATTCAGGTTGGGACTTAGAGTGGCATAATAAGAAAAGAACTAGCTAATGTTCTTATAAAGAAAAATGCACCTGTCAATGTTCTTTAAGTACTGACAATATACAATATTGAAGTATTGTCATGCTGCAAACCCCAAGCCTATAAAAAGAATAATACCAAAATAAGTTAATGATCTATTGAGAGCTTTCCTAAAGAATCATGTAAAATTGAACTGTTTTGAGATCAGAATGGTACACACACTTATTTTTCACACAATGCATAAGCACTGCCTTGTATGTGTATTATATGTGTTCAGTAAACTTCAGTAAAAGAAGTTTTGCATGTATTAAGAAACCGTGTTTAGTATTATAGGCCAGCCCTGTTGTTTTCTGGTTTTCCCACAATGTCAGGACATTTTGGTCTTGATAATATAAATACACACACAAAGACTCACCGCGTAGATACACCAAAAGTAAGGTCCTGTGGTATTCGTGCTGGAGCAGACCTGTGCGCGTCTATGGAAGCGACTGGCCGCCTGATGTTGTGTGTTGCGCGGTACTCCTGCAGCTCCTTGGCCGTCACCAGGCCTGACTTCACCCCCTCGCGGTTCAAAGCCACAAAGTCCCGCTCTGCCTTTCTGTGCCGGGCAGAGTTACTGGAGGACAGAGAGGGAGTGTGCCAGCTGGAGATGGCTGAGAAAAGAAAAAGAGAGGAAACACTGAAGAACAGCAGTGTGGGTAACTCTCACTTCTCACATAACAAAGATCCAGACAAACAATGCATTTCTTCTGAGAAGTACTTAGATGTGACATAAACTTGGTGGTGAAATGTTTTCAGCACTGAAATAACAGATCACTTCTTTATGTTCCGAGAGTATAAAAAGTTCTACTCTTTTGTTACTGGCTGACTGTTAGGGCTTCATTCTTCTCCGTTTACTTTTCCCATCCACATGACAGTGAATCACTGTGCTTGATCCTTTCACCATAGCAGTAGGTCTGTTCTTCACCTTGTCACAATTATAGCACTTTAGTGCATCAGCAGGTTGCCAGCAATTTCTCTCTCTGAGACAGTTCCAAGAAGCAGTTCATTTCATGAGCAAGGGAAATGTGCCTATGAGTGTATAAAGGCCATAATGATGGACAGCTGGCCCTTTTCCGGACTCTTTCCCACAAGGCAAGGATAGTAAGAGAGCCAGCAGGCTACCGGCACACTGTTGTGCATTTGTTCTGATCTCAGACCAGTTTGGCAGTTCATAACGTTGTTTAAAACTAAACTAAATAAGCTCTAATAAGTTTTGAGTTTATTATGATTGTATAATGTTTAGAAAGACTAAGAGAGGCTAACTGAAGATGTATATTTGTGACTGTGGCTCCCAGTGAGGGGAAAATTATGAGGGGGGAAAAGACATTGACACTGGCAGCCTATGTCGACTGTTGGGAGGTGCATAATTAAAGTGAGGGATTAGAAGTCAAACACAGTTTAGCGTGTGTGCTAACAGGAGCACACTGACACCGAAAGCTAGGCACCCGAGTAATGCAATGTGACTTCATTCTCTAACATGATAGAATTTGTTAGGGATGGAAAGTTGGGACACGTTTGTTATGTTTGTTAGTTGTTTTGACATGGGAAAGGATGATCAAAGCTGCCCCAGATTAGTGTCACTTACCCTCTGACACTCCTCCATCCTGGACAACGCTCACAGCCCCATAAACAAAATCAGGTCCTGGACAGGACAGTCCTCTGGATTTGGTCTTCCCTAGTGTAGGCTGTAGACAATGGAGAGAAAACCATATGAAAAATGTATTTTTTCTTTGCTTTCCCTCAAGACCAAGACGCTCTAGTTTCACTTAATATCTGACAGCTGTCAATCATGTTGTCATCCTAAGCTTGTTTCAACGGTGCCATTTAAACACAGCGATTTAAAGTGCACTTTAGATAAACCATTTAAGACACAAGAGAATCTACATGTCAACATTTCATATTTTTAAGTCTTCACAGCTGGACTGATTGTCATCTTCTTTAATCCTTCATGTCCAACCACCCCCACCGCCACCAGATCCGCATGAAAGCAACAACACCACTGCATTTAATACAGTCTTCATTATGCAAAATCTAAGAGACACTAATTAGCATAAAATATGCCCAAAAGACTGTTGCGGCTTGTCACCGCATAGTAAAAATCATTTCAGCTGAGCTCTTCAATAAGGTGGATGATGTTGATGGATCCTCATTGAGGAACACGAGGGCCTCAGTCTGTGGTCCACTTTGCCTCATCTAATGCATAGTTTACCTCTCTCCAGAGCTGTGACTATGGTCTGATTGACAGGTAAAGAGTCAGTGGAAGCAACAGCAGGTTGCATAGCTCAGTGATAGCCTGTCACTGCCAGCTCGGCGAGTATCTCCTGGGGCCAAGGGCCTGCTACAGGCCCACGGTAACATGGCGCCGTTATTGTGCCGAGCTTTCAAAGACGAACATCTCGAGGCCTCGTTTTAAAGAGCGTGTGACTACAGAGAGGGCGAGAAAATGGAGAATCAAACCGCAGCAAGGGTGACAACCGGATACGCTACCTGCGCACGGTGTTACGAACGTGCCTTTGATCCCGCTGTCTCTTTATTGCGGGATGGAACATGAAGGCTGCATGCTAGCATGAAGGTAAAGCACTAGCATGTCAGTCACACAGCGCGCCGGCTCCCTTCAACGCTGTCGTGTGTGATTTTGGGAAAGATGAGGCTTTGTGACATGCTTGTCTGTCAGGCAAAGAAAGGAGCCCTTCAATCAGCCATGGAGATGCATATGCTCGCTCTCATCCCAACGCTGGCTTTAAGGCACTTTCATTATGCTCAATAGCAGTGGATTCCCCACAGACAGTTTTCAGTTTATCTAGCTAGGTGGAAAAAAATGGATTAGATATTTCTTGTCCCTGACCTCCCCCAAGTCCCCACACTCTCTGCTAAGGTCAGCCATAAACCGATTCTGAGAATAATATAATAACTAGCTGTGGACACTTTCACAGTCGCAGACCTCCAATGGTGACCAAAAGCCTAAATATACCCATAGATCCTCTCTGATTTCACCCCCATCTAGGCCCTGCAGTTAACCTCTCTGCTGAAGCCCATCACATCTTTCTCTAAAAGGGCCAATCTTCTGGGTCTGCGCCACCGTGCTTCTAGGCCATTCCTTTAATCCCCTCAGCAATTCCAATCTGCAGATTGTTTCGAAGGGATCACTTAGAGATGCCTGAAGGAACGTGTTGACTGCTGGCGCAAAACGGCTAATCGGACCCTTCCAAACATTATTGTGCCTTTCAGGCTCAATAAAGGCCTGAAAGAGAAGGGGACAACAAAAAAGGCAAACCAGGAGGGGGATTATGTTAAGCAAAAGCTCCTTTTATATTCTCATTTACTGGTGATCTGTCCCTTTATTGTGTTTTGATTAACCAGGCATGGACCTGCTGAAAAAGAGGGGAGTTCGTAGGAGAATGGGGCCGCTCCACGAGTGTCCATGGAGGGGTCAGTGGGAGCATATTATTCACACAGTCTTAAAGGGGCAGAGAATAGGGGGACATAATCATCCCTTGGTGAAGACGCCCCTCCTGTCTGTCCTCTGTCCATTCATTCTCCCTGGTTTTAATTTCATCGTGCTTTTGTCCCGCCCTTGCTCATGTATGCTTTTAGGATTTGGCTGAGCTGAGCTGAGCTTAGCTTAGCACTGACCCTAAGAGTCCATCTCCGCAGCCTACTGCCTTGTTGCTCCCCCATTTTCACTCACTCACACACACACACACACAGAGACCCACACATGCACATACTGGCCTACCATTACAAGGACAGCCTCTTTCAGATAACATCTGTGACTGTCTGAGCTCGACTACTGGCTCTTTTCATTTAGCTATTTATAAACAGTGCAAGGGGTCTGGACTGCTATGTGTCTTTTTGTCCACTTTAACCTCTTTAACTCCTTCTAGATACAATCCAGTCTTTTAGATATTCTACAGCTTGCAGTAGACCATGTATGGGTTGTTTCTTGAAAATCGGACAAATGCATCCACCAAGTTTTGCTAAAATGATTCTATTGATTTAGCAGCCAATAAGCCATTTGTGTTGAAAGTCATAAGACAATATGGTGTGCATGTAATGATAAAAATCTTTCATTATGTGACTGGAACTTCATCCAAGGTCAATTACTACAACAGAGTAGACAACAATAAAAAACAGACACAAACATGACAGATAGCTTATACTACATAGTCCTCTTCATCAGACCAAACAATCCCACCCGCTATTTCATGACTGTATGTTAATTATAATAGATAGAGTTTCAGTAACTGACTCCAGATTATGAGGCATTTATGTAATTTGATTAAATCCTCAAATTCTACTGTTGGACTCAATTTACTGCATGCAGAAGCAGTAATGATGTGTCATAGCATTTCCCCATATTGATCTCTGCACACTTCAGAGGCTGGGAACACTGATGGCCCTGATTATTGATCATAAATAGAGTACCGCACGATGCAATAGACAGTAAGAGTAAGACAATCTTCCAAAGATTCTATATCCATACAAAAAGTTGTTTTTCCTAGGCAACGTCTCCTGAACCAAACAACTCAGAGAAGAGATATTTGAATCCATCTGGACTGACCATTCAAAATTTGGAAAGTTTGATTTTCATTCATTTGTCGTCTCAAGCCTGATCATCTTGTCTCACTCTTTCCTGACTGACCGACAACAGGCTTCTCTTCTCTGAGAGCCACTTTAAGAAGAAGAGTCGATAGAGGTGATTAGAAGATAATGGCAGTAATGCGTGCCGATCTGTCTAAGCTCATGCCACTCACTGGCTCCTCTAACTCAGCTCAGCGCCATCTGGTGCCTGGCCAGAGCACAGCAGGCCCACAGGCTTAAAACTAATCTCCTGCTTTCACTACTTAAAACTGGAACTCGGTGCTTATGTGTATGTACTGTGTGTGTTTGTGTGTGTGTGTGTGTGTGTGTGTGTGTTTGTCCTTGTTCTCAAGCAGAATGATATCTGTCCCTCAACTTTATATTAAGTATTCGTGAATGTATAACACCCACAACAAACGGGATTTCTGAGAGCAAGGGGATAAGTGTATAATATAATTATACAGATGTTTTTTGCAATTGTGTGACACTGCAAGTTTTATCTCAAATAGTTGTATCCTCAAGGTTTTACGAGGCAGTCTGTAAATCTGTTTTTAGATTCAAATATGTTTTTTATGAATATAATACACATTTATTCATGAGATGATTTTCAAAGTGAGAAACAAGAATCATAACCCCTCTTTCATATCACACTTTTCTATTATCACCAGGGCAAAGCCTTTCAACTTTAAATTACTATCCCTGAACTCTTCCAAACCTATTCACACACACACACACACACACACAGTCTTCCTCTCTACACTGGGCTATACATTAAAATTCCTGTGCTCCCTTTACGAGAGGCTAATCCTGATGCTCTGGGTATAAGTGATGAGGTACTTTAAAATTCAAGAACAGTTAATTGACAGTTAAATCGTAACTACCCCTTATCATTTCACCACCGTCACCAAAACCCTTGTCTTTGTTATATTGTTTGTTTGTATTTTTTTCACAATTTACACCTAAAACTGTCTGCTGTGTTTATGTGAACAATAAAAAGTTAATGTAAGAAATCATGCCTAACTAACTTGGTGGCTAAAAACAAAGGATTTTTTCCATATTGGAGATATGAGGTTTGGTTCCGACAACATGTTTTCAGACCTTAATTTTCACTTTTAATGGAAAATCTGGAAGACTGATTCATTTAATGCATTCTGTTCAGTAGAAGTGTGATGACTGTGAATGATGCAGTGCTCTAAAAAAAGAAGTGACTGGGGTTTTTGAGTGATGCCATATAAGAACCATTATTATAAATGACAAATGTGAGTGTGAAGAACCTTAACAAGGTTTCCTATAATGTAAATATTCTTTGCCAATTGAAGGCTTCTTCTTCAACAACCTTGTTCTTCAGACACACACATCTCTTTTACAAAACTCAATCTTTTAAGAATGATCAGGCGAAAGCTTCTACAAGGAACCAAAGTGGTGTGTGTCTGTGTGTTTGTGATGGTCTCTCTAAAACCAGACGTAGTTGGATTCGGTCTGTGCAGAATCTAAATGTATAATTACATGAATAACACACACCACTGGAACTTGGTAAATCACTATGATAGATGTGCTTACCCTTCATTACTTCCTCATTACTTTGATTCATCAGGTACACACTCATTATGTCTCACAAGTAATGTGGTGCGTTGCTTCTGCGCTGCCTCAGCTGTGATTGACTACACATGGGCAATGGTCACTTTACGCAGCTCATTTACATTAGGTTATTTATTAAAGGAGCAGTTTATGGTTATGCATTGGGCTTTGCGTTTATGTATCTGTGCCACTGTGCTTGTACCTACAGTGGGCCCAGCTGGATCCCATTAATAATGAGCCTCTGCTTTGCTACAGTGTCCATGTGGAAGATGAAATGGCTTGTTATGGCAGTGCAAAGCACAAAGCTAGTGAGTCTATGGACCTAACTACATTCTCTCACACTGTATCTTTATATAATGTATAATTTAGCTGACCTGAATAGACGTTCGGGTGGGGCTTTGCGTACTGTGTCCGGCTAGAACTTTCCTACTGGTGTTACATCATGTCATTTTGGGCATAAGTAGGTTTTCTGGCCTTTGTTGGCCTCGCAAGCTTGTAAACCAGTCTGTACAGATGGACCTGTGCTCGGATCATTAAACTTAAAATAACATACATACTGTTTAGATTTATGACAAAACATAGCAGAACCTGAGATTTCTGCAAGTCTGAAACAGGCTACAGTACATGGTATGCTTAAGCTAGCACTAATGAGCATGAATAGGAGGCGCTGAATGGGACCCAGCCGGCCTGCTGCCCAGCAGGGCCCACTGAGGGTACTGAGAACAACAGAAGCCCCAAATCTCCTCCCCCTGATCTCTCATTTACTGGCCATCAGGGAACACAGGCATGAAAATGGGATTTATTTGCCATGCCTCATCAAAAGGGAATTAACTATGGAGGAAAGGAAGAGAAGAGAGGAGAAGACAAGACAAGACAAGACACGAGAACATGAGAATCTAGAATAAATGTTCCTTCATGGTTCTTGGCTGGGACATACGGTTCTCAGAAAAACCTTTAACTGATGAAGAACCTTTGCAGAATGTAGAGAAAACGATAAGAATCTAGAATAAATGTTCCTTCGGGGGTCTTGACGTATGGATCTAGGAAAACCCTTTAACTGGTGTAGAGCCTATATAGAATGTGGAGGTTTATTAAAAATGTTCTCATTTACAAAGAACATTTCTATTAGGAACGTCCATTGAAAGGCTCTTTGGGAAACCATAGGTTGTTCTTCTGCTCTTGGAACCTTTATTTTTAAGAGGAGGTGGTAGCACAATGCACTTTCTCAAACACGTAGCAAAAGCTCGGGTCCCTATATTTACGCAATGCTACATACAACTTAGTCCAATCCATCTCCTGTACACTCTGAGGACCATTAGCACTGCTGTATATTACTATGATATATGCCTCTTTTTCCAGCGGGACAGCCATACATCAAAACTGCCTGGAGCAGACAAAACTCCACTGATGATGAACTGCTCCGCCACACCATACCACAAAACCTACAGCAGCTACACAAAGTGTGGGACTCTCTTAGTCCCCAAGATCCAAGTGTTTTACCAGCATCTTCTTGCAATAAGAGCACTGTGAGTTCACTCCTAAACAAGGAAAGGGAGTCTTTGTTGATTTTTGGCAGGCTGGGGGTGAGTGTTCTGCATTACAGCTAAAAAAGCAAGTCACAGGAGAGGAGAAACAGAGTAACATCAGGCAACACTGAGGCGACAAAAGCCTAAATCCTCACAGATGACTCTGCCATTGTTCCGGAGCATGGCCAAAAAGCTGTAGCTAAAACGGCTCACAATGGAAACGAACGAGAAATCCTTGATCTTGTGGGACCATAGCAAGATACGCGCAGTTCATTATCATAGTCATTTAAATACAGTAATCCTATTTTCTGCATCAGTCAGAAGGGGCATATCAAATAACCCTGGAGAACAGCGAGACACAGAGGGAGGGGTGCAAGCAAGGCAAAGGCCTGACACTGGCTTCTTATCCCACCAGGGACGGACAGAATGACTGGATGAGTGTGAAAAGACAGAAAGGGGCTGGGAGGGCTCGGCGAGGACATTATGTTTAAGTAATGTGGATAACAAAGGGAGAAGTAGAGGATTGAGTTGGCTCATTTCATCCTCCCTTCTGCTCTGCTGGAAGAGTTGATGAAGTTGAAATGAGGCAGAATTAGATGAAGGATATGCTGATCAAGGTGCCCACAGAATGCAGACTTCGGCCTAACAAAGTGGATAAAGAAGGGGATAGATTGGACAGTGGGAGGACAGAAGGGGATTATGTCAAAGGATGGAGCCATTCTTAATAGCTGCTGGTTCATTGTTTTGGTTTAGAGACATAAGTTGTCAGTTGGTGGCAGGATATGCACAAACCAAAAATAATATTAAAAACAGAAAAGCACTTGTAGGTGATTTTTGGTGTACAGTTTCTCGGACTTGGAGAGAAATACTGCCACCTGGTGGTTGTCCTAAATTAACCGGCTAATACTACATGTAAATGCTTATTATTTAGTTTATTAATAAATGTGGAATTATATAATAACTATGAATGCCTCAACCACATAACCACTAATTACATATATTTATTGTTACAGAGACACTATATGGACAAAAGTACTGGGATGTCTGACCATTACACTAACACTTTAATGACATTGCAAATACATACTTTCATATGGAGTTGCCCCCCCCCCCCTTTGCAGCTGTAACAGCTTTCATCTTTTTTGAAAACTATACTATTTGGACAAAAGTATTGGGACACCTGACCAGTACATCAACAGGGACTTTAATGACATTGGATTCAAATACATAGACTTTAATAGGGAGTCGGTCCCCCTTCGGAACAGTTATAAAATCTTTGCACGAGATTTTGGAGTTTTTTTTGGGAGTTTGTGCATTCATGAGATCAGACACTGATGTTGGACGAAAATTCCTGGCTAGCAATTTGTGTCGCAGTTCATCCCAAAGGTGTTGGATGGGGTTGAGGTTAGGGCTCTGAGGCCTCTCATGTTCTTCCACTCATCCAACCATGTCTTTACTCTGACATAATTGCTTTATGTCAGAGTACAAAAAGAAAATGTTTTTTCCCAGTTTCTGTCCGCAAAGTTGAATGCATTGTGGTGTCCAAAATACCGTGGTATGCTGAAGTATTAAGACTACCCCTCACTGGAAGTAAGGGGCTTAGCTCAAACCCTGACAAACAGGTGTGTCCCAATACTTTTGTCCATACACTATAAATGGGTGGGTATATCCTATGTCTTGAAACCTGAAGTTGGTAAACACGTGTACTGACATAAGCTCACTACTGTACTCTAGCTGTAACACTGAACACGCCGTTTTCGCAGATACTTAATGTAAAATGTAAACATTCGTTTATCAATAAAGCAGAAAAGCCTGTCCTTAAAAGATCCTTACCTTTATTAAAAGAGGATTGTTCCGCATCGAGTCTCTGACGACTCCGACATGAACACCGTCCATTTTTATAAAACGCCCTGCAAACGAGAATTTAAGTTTATGTTTATTCTCCAAATAAAGCATTTAGGAAAAATGGTCCGAGCAAAACACAAGCTTACCAGGACAAAGGATTCGCAGAGAAGTAAACCCGCCTGCATTCACCCAGAAGTGGATTTTTAATCAAACCATTTCAAAATAAACTGCTTTTATGGTCTAAACTCTTCAGCCCAACCAGCCAGGTCGTCCTCGGTGTCCGTTGTCATAGAGACGTGACGCTAAGGACTTCATTTCCTGCCTGGAACACACACACACACACACACACACACACACACACACACACACACAAACAGACACACAAACACAAACACGCACAAGTAAAGGCGAAAGAGAGGGTAAGAGAAGAGAAGAGAAGAGATGAGAAGAGAGGGGAGGATAGGATAGAAGAAAATATGAAAAAAGAGAAGAAGAGAGAAGCAAAGAGACAAGGAGAGGAGAGAAGAATCAGAATCAGAATCAGAATCGCGTTTATTGGCCAAGTATGTGAGCGAGCACATACAAGGAATTTGATTCCGGC
>JBBPDC010000039.1:4430880-4467838 GCA_037974485.1 Hemigrammopetersius urotaenia
CTACTGTTGCTGCACTGTGTTGTCTTTCATGTCTTTTATGTCTTTATGTTCTATCTGTGAAGAAGGTGTTCAAGTAAAAATGTCATTGTGCTCTGTACACTGTACTCTGTACATATGACAATAAACTTCAACAACTTCAACTTCAATACTTTTCACCTCTCATCAGAAACTAAGGCATTACATATACACTTACATTTAGCAGACTTACCCAGAGCAACATACATCAGTGCTTAAGTCATCCACATGTTCTTCATACCTGTGAAGCTACACTTAAGTCAACATCTGCTTTTAACCAAGTTACCACCAGCTAAGCTACACGCCTTCAACAAGAAAAAGTAAGAGGTTAGTACAAAGTTAGCAAAAAAACATGGACAAGAGTAAAGAGGGCAATTTTTCAAAATGTTTCCATATGTAGAAAAAATATACCAGCAATAAGCGTGAGGACTTGTTAGTCCCATAGCTGTCAATAAAACATTTGTGTGGATGCACTTTTAATCAGAAATAACTCTCCAGTCCTCAATGTAAGTTATACGATTTGAGTTTCTGCACCCATATAGTGCACAGTTTGTCCATTATGGAACACATGGCGGAATTGGCAATGGCTCTTTGTTTGACACTGTTATATAACATACAATATAATACACTGTTTGCATGTCACTTCATTCTTTACGGCCTGTTGCTCATAGTTTAGTTTAGCATTTATATGATAGTTCAGGCTGCGGACACTGGACACTATAGCGATTAATACAAGCAAAAGTATTAATGAAGAAGATTCATGAAGAAGTACATAAGTTATCAAAGTACTACTTAGAAGGTCCAATGTTTAAGGCTACCTAAGCTAATCTATAGGCATTAGCTTAAACTAGCCAAAGGCATTCAGGGTGGAACATCCAAACACCAGCCTTAGGTTTAATAAAGAGCTGCGCGCTTGTTTGCTAAAATAGAAAAAAAAAAATGGTCAAAGAATGCATAAGCTATGTAGCTAAGGGTTAGCCAGCTGGCTAATTCCTTAGACTGGAATTTTAAATACTTTATTAGAAATAAACTGAAGTTAAAGTAAAATCACTGATTAAAATATAAACAAAAAACCCCAAATGTACTAATATTTTATGAACTTTTGCCTGTCCTAAAGCTCTAGGTAATTTATTCTGTAATGTTTTAGAGGTGTTTAGTGCGCAGCTATTCACTACACTGTCCTGACTGTTTGGAAGCAGAGGTGAAAAACCCTGTGCTGTTTGAAGTCTGGCAGCCTGACGCTGGGCCGAAGCAGATTGTATAAATGAATAGAAGTCTCATGCCTACGCAGGCTTGGCTTGGTATAATAGTATTGCTCAGCCAGGCTTTCCCCAAGCAAACCTTGTTTAATCGCTGATGCCAAGCAAAGCATGAGTAGTGTGACCTGAAGTAACTCTGTCTGTGTCTCGCTGCTTTGTTTCTTCTCAGTTCAGTCTTGGTGCATTTCTTCGAGAGAGTGAACAAAGGCATTCCTGGACAAATACAACAAGGCATTCCTGCCAGTGTTTTTATTTGATCTCTAGATAAGTCAAGTCTCGAGTCTGCTCGTCTTGTTAACTGCGGTCATTGCATTGTACAACAATCAGCATTGCAATGGAAAACTGCTTCAAATAGTGCCCTTTCCATTAAAGTAAAGTGTCCCCTTATAGTCAAGTGTTAATATACTACAGCACACTGTGTCAATTCCGTTTAATTCATTGTGAACAATGTGAATTCTTTTCTGCATTTAACCATGGTTCGAATTATGGGGGGTATTGGGGTACTGTACCCCCTGATCAAGACCCAGACCCCCCCCTGGTGGCAACTTTTCGTATTGACACGGTAGCGGACCATAATGGTCATAGAAGTGTTATGAAGTTAGTACCCCCCAAATATGGTGGGGTAATTCACACTCCATTTAACACATTCACCAAGTGAAGCAGGGGGCTGCCAGCAATGAGGGGCATCGGGGAGCAGTGTGTGGAGACGATACTTCAAGGGTAGCTCAGTGATGACACTAGAAGTCCTGGGATTCAACTCCACAACCTTCTGATTGGAGGAGCAACTCTCTAACCACTAGGCCATCAGCTGAGGAAACATTCAGACTAAAGGATTAGGCTGAATCGCTACAAACAACAAATGCAGTCTTAAAGGAAACATGCAAATTACTTTCATTAATCTGTAATGTGTACAGCGTTTATGTTATGAGGTAATAGCTAACTAGTTTGAGTTCTGGTATGTTTTAAGGGACTGCGGTCTGTACCTTTTGCTGTATTAGCTACTGCGCTTTGTTCTAACCATTAGATTTGCTTTTCCTAAAGAAAAAGTTTATATGTTTGAAGCCATACACATGATACCTACAAATGACAGACAACATCACACATGTAAGAAGTTCTTTTCTGCTTTGAAGTTGCCAATTCTAATTTAACTGAGTCTCGTGTCAGTGTCTGGCAAGTCTGAGTCGAGTTGTGAAGTTAAAGTGAAGTCTGAGTGAAATTGGGAGTCAGGTATGAATCGAGCTGTGGTTTAGTGAAAGGTGAACCTGAGTCGAGTTGTGAGTCAGCTGAGTCCAATTTGAGTTATGAAGGCAAGTCTAAGTGCAACTTGAGTTGCTGACTTGAGTCACAGTGTCTAAAATATGAATGAAAATAGCGCTGCATTAATCCGACTTACATTCAAATCTTTATAGAATTTCCACGTGAGTATAATACATGACAACTTCACAACTGTGTTGCTTTCATGTAATATATTAAACCTAAAAAGGAGAACTGAATATGTTTGAGTCAAGCAGATCAAATGTATTTGTTTTTTTAATATGTGCATGCGTATATTATTTTCACATCACCGTTGTTGCCTTTGATGTCTTTTTTCATCCAGGGTTTTTCTCTGGGGTTTAATGCTATACATTACAACTCTTTGATAAGGTACCTTAGCTCAATTGCTGCCAGCCCCCATCTCTCCAGCAGCGATGCTATGTGAGCTGAGGTGGATCACAGACAATACTGAGAGGCCCCCTTCATCCCTCAGGCCAAGGCTATTAATAGCATGCTGACGCAGGTGCTGTAACACGTCATGTCGAATAGCCACAACAACATTGCGTGACCACGACAGCCCCTGTTGCCAGGGAACAGGGAGTGAATTAAAACTACTGGAAGACCATGATGCTCAATCTGTCCAGTTTCTTATCACCTCTCTGAAGACCACCCCCACCCGAATTCTGACTCTTTGTTAGTGAAATGTTTAGTACCACATGTTTGCAGCTCTGTCTCGCTTTTCTCAATCTCAGTTATACACGTACTTTTATATAATGCTGAATGGTCGTGCACTGTTTATGTAAGTGTATGTTAATATTTTTAAAATGCTATTTTTCACTCAAATTGTTTGATAAAATGTTTGATGACATCATTTGCAAAACTAATTACTGACAAAAAACAAAAATTAGTCATTAAATGATTATAATCTAGGACCTCATTAATATATGCCTTATTAAGTGAAGTCAGGTTTGCTATATAATGAATAATGAACTGTACCAAATTCATGTCACACATTGGACACTGAAGAGCAATATTTATAATATATTCACACACACTATATGGACAAAAGTACCGGGACACACCTCTTTATTGTTGAATTCAGGTGGACCCTTACTTCCAGTGAAGGACAATCTTTATGCTTCAGTATACCAAGACATGACTGTGCCTCAGTACCTAAAGCAAAGTCCATAAAGACATGGCTGGATGAGTTCAGTGTGGAAGAACTTGACTCTTGACTGGCCCACACAGAGCCCTGACCTCAACCGCATCCAGCACCTTTGGGATGAACTGGAACAGAGACTGTGAGACAGACCTTCTCGTCCAACATCAGACCTGATCTCAAAAATGCTCTACAGAATGCAGAATGAATGGGTACAAATTCCCACAGAAACTCCAAAATCCGGAATGAAATAGCTACAAAGGCGGACCAACTCCATGTTACAGTCTGTGTAGTTGAATGCATAAATGTATATATATATAAAAAAAATATCACGTTTCTAGACACTATAAGGTTAATAGCAACCAATCAGCGCGACGTGGTGAAGTGGGCGTGTCCGCGAGGGCCGAAGCACTGAAGGCTCAAAGGCTCTTCACCCAATCAGGCTGCGTATGTTAATCCGAGCTGGTTAAAAACCGTGTGTGCTCTCAGATTCTTTGGTGTTTATTGAACAGCTGACTGCTCTCATCGCTTGCTGGACACCTGGAGAACAAAAGAGTAACGACTGAAGGGTTTTATTTTGTCATGTCCGAACTTTGTTGACAGTTTACCACCTCAGAGAGGCGCCGAACTTGCAGCTACGCAGGGTCTCCCTCCCTAGGCGAGACTCAATACTCGTGTAAAGACAGACGGAATTGTAACTCGCGTACAGACAGACGGGCTCTGGTCTCTTCGTCCCTTGTTTCTCTTGTTTCCCCCGGGAGAGCGTGGCCATGTCCTCGGCGGAGGGGTGCGAGCAGAGCCGGCGCTTCTGTGTGCTGTCCTGGGAGCAGGTGCAGCGCCTGGACTCCATCCTGGGAGAGAGTGTGCCTATCCACGGCCGAGGAAATTTCCCCACTCTCTCCGTCCAGCCGAGGCAGATCGTGCAGGTAAGTGGCACCACGCTTCTGCCCTCACGAGTCTCCATAAGACACCCTCAGTAGCTCAGCTCAGAGCAGGCTCTCACAGTGTTTGTACTTTTTTTGTTGTTGTTTTCACTATTTCCCCTTAAACAGCTTGCACGGCCTCTGTGACACTATAGTAAAGATACAATTTAATGCTTCATAGCCACGTATTAAAAAGAACACCTTGCTTTTTGACACCCTGGTGGTGAGGGAGTTGCCCCTGTGATCGGAAGGTTGTGGGTTTGAATCTTATGCCGGTCAGTGGTACCTATGAGCAAGGTACAGTCCCCACACTGCTGTATTCCTGCTGTATTCACATTGTTCACACTGTGTGCTGCGGGGTTGTGTGTTCACGCATGACTATAAGGAGTCGCTTTACTTTATTTTACTAATGTTAAAAAAAACAATCTACATTCTGTGTCGTTCCGTAGGCAGATTTAACCTCCCATACTTCTACTCCATGACTAGCTTCTCATCTTCTGCAGCCTGTGAGGGGGGAAAAAGTTTTGTTGTCCTTGGTTGGATTCCAGCAGTTATCATCAGGCACTTGCGCAATCACTTTCCCTGCTTAATCGATTTACCATCCGGCCTCCGGAGAGACTCTCCGGCAGCTACTGTTTGTCCAGTCTGTCGTAAATTATGACGTATTTATGCAATAGGCCCACAGGTACCATCGAAAGTTCCACGTGTGATAAAGAGATAATCATCTTGCCTTCCCCTTTTTTTCCAGGAAGAGATCTTTAGGAGGACACTTAGTTCAGATCTCAAATTGAGTGTGAGACTCTTAGGTCTTTTCTACCTCACTGAAGCACACTAAAGTGTCCAAACGGCCCTCCTAATTAGTTCAGCTGCTTTAAGAAGCTCCCGTTGATGACACAGGTGTCCAGACTTGTATAATCTCCATTAAAAAAAGCTTTGCCAATGGAATGGGATGCTCTGGAAGAGCTACATGGGCCTAAGGTCACCCAGCCTGATGGAAAGCATTGGCTAAAAGGGCACAAAGCTCCCAACATTGGATTGCTTTCTCTGGAGTGGTGGGTCTTCTTCTGTCATACTTTTTATGCCATGCAATCAAATCCTCACTGAAATGTTACAGTATCTCCTCTAAAGGCTGTAACTGCAGCCAAAGCTGCATTTCAGATAAAAGTAAAGGGTGAGCCAGATTTTGCACCTAGAGTGCATTTAAGTGTGCCTTTTAAGAGTGCAATGAATTTCGAAGGGACTGGAATATGGCTCTCCATGTGGCCCTGTTTATTTATGACCTCTCCAATGCAGGGAAGCCTATATGCATCATTAACATCAACAAAAGATATATGGCACATTTGGTCAGCAGTGTAAAAAAAAAAACCAAAAACAAAAAAAGGTTTCACAAAAATGTTCCTGCCCCTGAGAAAAGGCCAGTCTGGGCAGTCTTTAGCAGCATCTGCATTAAACATTAGTGGATCTCCTCTGTAATACCTTTCCTTCCTTTCAGTAGGCTTATGGAAAACAGAAAGCTGCGCACAGAGCTTGGGGCAGTTCAGTTTTGCAGAAGGGGAAGTTCTGAATGAGCTCAAGTGCTTTTGAACGTGCTAAACAGCTGCTGTATACGTGTGAGGTTTGCTCTGCATTATCTGAGCACCGCATAGAAGAAAATAAGCTTGTGTGATACCCTTTTCTCTCTAAAGTTTTAATGTCAATGTCTGAAAAGAAAATTGGTCAAACCATATGAGTTTTGGTACTTATTTTTTTTATATTAAGCTTAGTCTTTTGGTCATATATGTGTAATTACTGTAGACCATGAGATTGTGATTATAAGACATTGCTTATCATATTAAGTGTATGTTAACTAAACTAAATGGCTTAATGTTGAGGTAAGCAAGTTTTACATTACCTATTTGTTACATACTGGTATAAGCAAATATCTGTGGAGGGATGTATTGGAATCCATTTGAGAACGCATTGCTGGAATCAGGAACAAATTTGAGAGCACTTTAATGTATGCCAGACACAATCTGCTTGTCTTAGAGATGGTTAGTACATTGTGTGAGGATTGTGTGCAGATCTCTTCCTGATGCATGACAGTATGACTGTAAATTGAGCTGGTTACTCTGTAAAATTATCTTGGTCAGTTTTCAACCTCCTTTGTTCATGAGAAGCTGTCGAAATCTGATATCCGGGCTCATAAATCATCATTCTTTTTCCCCCCATTGGCTTTGTCAAAGCAGATGTAATGGCTTCCAATAGTCTATTGGCTCTGTTTGTTGCTGTGCATGTGTTGCTGGTAACAGTTGCTGGTAACAGTAGACGTGGTTTAGTGCCAATAAAGAATTGTTTGCAAGTCTGCAATTCATCATTCCTTCACTGGATTTTGTGCTCTTTTTGGTTGGAAAAGTAAGAGTGATGTACAGATTCACATGCTTCTGTGGTTCAATCAAGTGCGTCATAACATTGGATATACTGTGGTTAGACTGAAAGGGTTCTTTTAAAGCAGCACCGTAATAGAAAAAGAAAAAACGTTTTGCTTCCCAAAGATCCTTTTAGTATGTAAAAGATGCAACAAACCATTATTCTGGTGGCCTACTGGTTAGGGAGTTGCAATTAGAAGATTGTGGGTTCAAATCCCAGGACTACTAGTGGCACCGCTGAGGTACCCTTGAGCAAGGTACTGTCCCCACACACTGCTCCCCAGTTGCCCCTCATTGGTGGCAGCCCCCTGCTTCACTTGACAAATGGGTTAAATGCGGAGAAATTTCGCATTGGGGACTATAAGGGGCCACTTTAATTTACTTAATTTTTTAAATAAAATGTAAGATTTTTTTAGTGTAAAGAACCTCCGTAAGATAAAAGGTATTATTGAAATGGGTGGGTTGTCCTAAAAGCAGGCGTCTAGGAACGATTTAGGAACTTTTATTTTGTTATGTCTGCTAGACTGCATTCATTGCACTCAGTATTTTTGTTCAGTGCTGTCTGTGGAGGAAGAATGTGGCCGAAAGAGTCGTGCCACACTTACAGGACTTCCTGTTTGAGAATGCCAGAGAAACGTTTGATGACTGGGTTCACTGAGGAAGCCATCAAATCTTAGCAACCTCTTCACGAGGGCAAGAGGCATACGTCCATCCAACTGCATTTCAACTGGATGTTGCCGGAATGCCAGAGATGGAGATGGGTGCAACAGTCATATGATGTTTGCGTTGAGTATTTGAAATGTACTCACGGAGTGTAATATACAAACCTGTAATACATTTTCATTCCAAATAGCATTTATAATGGAATGTGTGCCTCTAAAGAACAATAATGACCTCGAATGAGCGTCCACAAGAAATGAAGCAAAGCAGTATTCACTTGAAGGCTTGTTTCAGTGAGATAAATGGAATAGATAAAGAATGAAGGCATATCATTTTATAACCTATCTGACACTGTTCTACAGTACGGTGAATGTTGCAGGGAGCAATGCCTCGAAAGCTCTTCAAAAACCTATTATTTATGTAAATGAGTCAAATTAGGCCTATGTAATATTGAATAATCGTTTCAGCTATATCCCCAAAATGTAGTTTAATAAATTTTCATAAAATGCTACATTCCAGATTTTTCTCCCTCAGTATGCCAGCTATGTGCCAAACTAATAAGAAGAGAGCTAGCACATATTTCCTTCGAGACACCCAAAACCCTTCCTTTTAACACAACGTCATTAAACAGTTCTGCAAAACTGGAGGAGCTAACAGCTGCTAGTGTTGGCTAATGGAGTGATGTGGGTGTGGTTTGGGGGGGGGGGGGCAGGGGGATCCATTATTTGCTCTGTTATTGCAATTTATTTAAATACAGCGAGTTTCTAGTTTAAGCAGTTTCCTCCGGGTAAAGCAATTTCCTCCAAAGATCAATGAGGTTTTCTGATTCTGACATTTCAGTAATTTCTGCAAATGAGAATATCATGGTCATATTTAAAAAGAATAAGTTACACCGTTTTTCATTAATATTTGTATTACATCCAAAGAATATGAAGTGGTGACTTGGTTGGCCATGATTATTTTGAACTGATCTGCCGTTCTGTGCCTTGCGAGCTATGGGAGATGACTAATGTGCCGAGCTTTTATTTAGTAGAACGCATTTGACAAAAAAGTAATTAAAAAACCATTTGCCAACACAGTTCCAAGTCACCACATTTGTTACATGTCTTATAAAGTTAACACTTTTAGACCTAAATTAAAGAATGACCTCAAACAAATGTTTGATGTTGCTTGGAATCCATGTGAGCCAGGACAGACCAATCAATGTGATGTTGTTATTATTAATATTACTCATTGGAGGATATTTCCTAATTCAGTCATTATTGGCAGTCAAAAATTTAAAAAGCAGCAGAAATCCTTGCTGTTTGTGTCTTTGAGAGAGTTCCTAAGTGGTTCATTCATGCCTAATATTTGGCCAAGTGCAGAGTGCCTGGCTGCCCAGAGCACCAGTTGGTGTCCAGGGGGCAATGAGGCTCTGAGCCTTTGGCCTGTACTTCAGGCTGGACCTGTAAAAACACACTCATGTGTCATGTGCAAAAATAAAGCGCAGAAGAACAACCGCGCCAATGCAATCTGGAAAACCAGATGAAGGTGAGAGAGACACATATAGAGACAGAGAGGGAGAGGGAGACGGAGAGTGAGAGAGAGACAGAGAGGGAGAACGAGAGGGAGAGAGGGGAGAAGGAAAGAGGAAGAGGGAGACCGAGAGGGAGAGAGAGAGAGGGAAAGAGAGGGAGAGACAGAGAGGGAAAGAGAGACAGAGAGGGAGAAGGAGACAGAGAGACGGACAGAGAGGGAGACAGGGAGACAGAGAGAGACAGAGAGGGAGATGGACAGAGAGGGGGAGAGAGGAAGAGGGAGACAGAGAGGGAGAGAGGGACAGAGAGGGAAAGAGAGACAGAGACGGAAAGAGAGGGAGGGAGGGAGGGAGAGGGGAAGATGGAGACAGAGAGGGAGAGAGGGAGATGGACAGAGAAGGAGAGAGAGTGAGAGAGGAAGAGGGAGAGAGAGCGAGAGACTGGGAGAGAGAGTCACCAAGGCGTTGCCAGCACCAGACCAGTGTGTTTGCGGCTTTTTTTTAATGAGTCTCCAGCACAAGGTTGAGGGGAAGTGTTCTCCCGCTTTTCCCTTTCCAGGTGTTTTGGAGCCTCTGTGGCGACTAGACCTTTCAGCCTGTTTGGGTTGGAAAAGTGAATGAGTGAATAATTGTGGTTCCAGGGCTGAATTGTGTGAGAAGGACCTCAGTTCCCTAACTGTTTTAACAGTGATTCACTTCAAACACACTGACACAACCCTGAAATATCTCTCAAGCTAAATGTGTCTCTTTACTACCAAAATGACTGTATTATAGTTATGTTGGTTTTCCCCCCCCTGAAGTAACATTTTCTCCACGACCATATGTTTAGAAGGCTTGGGGTTACCGATATAAATGCGTTCCTATCTGGGGAAAGAAAACAGCTGAAAGGAATATAGCTTTCCAGTAACCAGTTTGGTTGGTTATTCCATCCCTGTAATTTTACCCTAGATACTGATATGCCAGTAAGCCAGTCTTTTGAAAGATACCCCGATGTGTGCGTTTATTTAATTTTCATTTTTTTCCCCCGAGAAAGCTTAGGCTTTTAGTGGAAATGTGCCGTTTTTCCCCTTGAGTATTTGTACCAGAGGGCTGTGTTCCTGTCTGTAACTCAATAATCACAAAGATAAGTTGCTCGGGGCTTTCATCCGTATCTACGCTACTGAAACGTTGCGTGGCATTTAACCTTTGAGAGGGATACACTGCTAGTAGGCTTGTGTAACTGTGGCGACTAATAGGCCACCAGACTCCCATATGGTGAGCGTATGGGAGGAGGCCTCCATTCATGAATGAATGATACAGAGTGGGGGTGGTAGACTGACTGTGTGTGCTTGTGGAGTCTCTTGCTGTAGTCACTGACAACATTAGAGCAGGAAAGCCTATGGGAGAGCTACAGCATTAACAGTATTAAGACCTTGTTTACCTAAACCACATTAAGTCTTATTCTAGTGCAGATGGGTCTTTTTGTCCATTTACATTACATTTACATTTATGGCATTTAGCAGATGCTTTTATCAAAAGCGACTTCCATTCCCTAACTACAGGGGGCAGTCTCACTGGAGCAACTTAGGGTTAAGGGTCTTGCTAGTAATCCTAGTATGGTTACACTGAAAAAGGAATGTGACAGTAGTGGGCAATATGACAATATATTTTTTTGGTGATGAATTACATAATGTTTTGTTGAGTGTGTTGTGGTTATTGTTAGTATGTAAAAGAACATTTGACCAACTGCATGTTTCAGTAGTCCTGGGTAATCTGATTTTGTGCAGTTAATGGTATGAAATAAAAAAAAAAAAGCATTTTTTGATAATAGTTTTAAAGCTTTTTTCTATGATGAGAGGGGAAAATGTATTTTGACCCATCTTGTATATTGAAAATGTGTGTAGTGTGAATGTATTTTTCACCCAACCCTAGATGCGTATGGTAATAGGAATGGATCATGATATTGGAATCATCCGTAGCAGCAGATGATTACCTAAAACATTAGTGGCATTATATACATTTGGTCAGAATTTCAATATTGTATGTCGTATTTATTATATTCTGGAAAACACTAGACTGCTGCACTAAAATCTCTGTAGTTCTTTCATTTAACTGCCTTTCTGTTTCTCTAGACCAGTGGTCCCCAAACCCCGGGCCGTGGGTCATGTGGTACCGGTCTGTGGGATGCACAGAAAAAAAAACGTGGATTCTGTTGTCGGCTTGTTGTTATGAAAATGCTGTTAATAAAACTGCGATTACACATTGGATTTACGTTTATTAGTGTATTTTAAAGATACCCCATTATCATATTTTTAAAATATCCCCATTTTTATGCGTATCATTTATTTGTATAAATGCGTATACGTATATTTATCTGCCACTCCTTAAAGGCCGGGCCGCGAAAATAGTTTCTGATATTATACCGGTCCGTGACGAAATATAGGTTGGGGACCATTGCTCTAGATGCCCTATCATGGGCTGGCACCTCACCCAGAGTGAGTCCCTGCCTTGCGCCCGTACACCCAGGGATAGACTCCGGGTACTCTTTGGTATTTTAATACATAGCTGTACTGTCCACCTTTAGGGTTAGGTTTGACTAAAATGCCTAAAAAGTATGTACTAGAACTAGGGATGCACCGATTGCAATTTTCTTGGCCAATTCTGATTATCGATTTTTTTGTAAGTGTGATCGGCCGATACCGATTTTTCCAATACCGATTTTTTCCCCAGATAACAGAAAATTAGAGCTGCTGCATGTAGTCGACGACAACGACACAAAAAAATGGGTTTCAACTTTTTTAATGTAACGTGGTAGTTACTTTCCCTGTTTACTTTTATAATAGTGACATATGATAGTGGCAGCTCTACAGCAAATGCAAACAAAAATCTAATTTTCTTTAATATAAAGATTTTTTAAAAATAAATAAAATGTAATACATAAACAAATAAATAAACCCCCCCCAAAAAAAAGGTCTGAAATCGGCAATACGTGTGATCAATGTTCGGCCGATCAGGCCAAAAAATCGGCAGTCACTGGCCGATCAATCGGTGCATCCCTAACTAGAACATCTTGGCACAAAGAGGTCATTAATTTAGACTTTTTAAAAAGCTCTGCTCGTCCCATAACCACAACATACCACACAGAGCATACAATAGTACAAGAATGGAGAAGAAAACTGAATCCTTGACAGGAATCCACACCTGGCTGCATATTTCATTGAACCCTGACCCTGGGTCTGGAAGTTCAAAGTGAACCAGGCTGAACTGTCTCTCTCTCTCTCTCTCTCTCTCTCACACACACACACACACACACACACACACTCTCTCTCTCTCTCTCTCTCTCTCTCTCTTGACCGAGAGATGCCAGGAGCTCTTAAACAAAGACTAACAGTGAGTTGTCATTTCCCAAGGATAATCCGCATGCTTTCAGAGAACTGAAACCCTCCCCAGGTAAAGGGATACAGCTAAGTCTCTCACCTGTGTCAAATCAGGGAGGGGTGTGTGTCCCTTCTGAGAATGCTGTGTGGAACAGAGAGAGAGCGAGAGACTAAATTCTCCTTCTTTGCCTGTGCATGCCTGACAAAAAGAGATGGAAAATGATTTTGTTTTCCATCACTCACGCTCTGTAAATAGTATAGCTGATGCCCCTCTGCCTCATTTGATCTCTAGACTGCTGAAGCGTTCAGTCGTAAACTGTTTGCCTGAGGCGGTGTGTTATAGACATGTTTATTTGTGGTAAGACATTTAAGATGATGCTGAAGATGTTCTAGATGTTCTCCTGATGCACTATAATTTAGCTCTTTAAATCAATTTTCTGTCACGTGAACCCTTTTGACTTTCTGTTCAAACATTTTAAGGTGGAAAAATGTGAATTAGCTGCTTTTTGCTTTTTCACATTTCACTCTATCAAGCATGAATAAGATTTAATTAGTTCTAGATGAGTGCCTATTTACTCCTACTGGACTGGCATTAGATGGTGAAACGAAAAAAGGCATGCATTATTTCGTTTCACCAGTTGATTACTTAGCCAATTAGTCGAATTTCTGATTATTTGCACATTTTCACATAGCTTAGTGCAGAAAATTATGTGATTTATTTTTTTGGCTACATTTGCTGTTTTATATGAGGTGCTGGAGGCTTCACATTTCGCAGAGTAAGGCTGCAACTATCAGTGGTCACTAACTACCAAATATTTTGATGATTAATCCAGACTTTTTTCATTTTAGAATTAGAAGATTATAAAGAACAGTGTTTTATTGTAAAACCAGATAATAGATAATTACGTACTGAGATTTATCAACATTATTTCACTTGGATTTGGCCATACGGGTAGGAGCAGCTAAATTATCTATGAAAACTCATAGCTCAACACATACTTACATCTGCGAGGATTACTGTCGGATTCAAAAGTGACATGACTGCTAATAGCTCCTCCTTGTGGAAAACATGTAGACTACTGAGCATGACTTTATAATCACCAGCAGCTACAATACTGTTAAGCTGATTGAGAAATGTTTATTCATTTATTAACTGATTATAACGGAGTAATTGTGACAGCCTTAGTATAATCAAGCAGTTTCACCACGTAGAAAAAGCTAATCTCTCTCTCTCTCTGTCTGTATTCCAGGTGGTCAGGGCCAGGCTGGAGGAGAGGGGCGTGGTAGTTCGTGATGTGAAGCTTAATGGCTCTGCAGCAAGCTATGTGCTCCACCAGGACACAGGCCTGGGCTACAAGGACCTGGACCTCATTTTTGGCCTGAGCCTGACCGATGACAAGACGTTTCGCTTGGTGAAGGATGTGGTGCTGGACAGCCTGCTGGACTTCCTGCCGGTGGGGGTGAGCCGTGAGCGCATCAGTGCCCTCACGCTGAAGGAGGCGTATGTACAGAAGCTGGTAAAGGTGTGCAACGACACGGATCGCTGGAGTCTCATCTCGCTGTCCAACAACACAGGCAAGAACGTAGAGCTGAAGTTTGTGGACTCGCTGCGGCGGCAGTTCGAATTCAGCGTGGACTCCTTCCAGATCGGCCTGGATTCACTGCTGCTGTTTGACCGATGCTCCGAGACGCCCATGTCTGAGACCTTCCATCCCACTGTGCTGGGCGAGAGCATGTATGGTGACTTTGAGGAGGCGCTGGGCCACCTCCGCTCCAGGACCATTGCCACACGCAGTCCCGAGGAGATCCGGGGTGGAGGCTTGCTCAAATATTGCCACCTGTTGGTGCGAGGCTTCCGACCCTCCTCTGAAGCGCAGATGAAGTCTCTGCAGCGCTACATGTGCTCACGCTTCTTCATTGACTTCCCAGACATTGGCGAGCAGCAGAGAAAGCTGGAGGCCTATCTGCAGAACCACTTCAACGGCATGGAGCACAAGCGCTATGAGTGCCTGGTGACGCTGCGGCATGTGGTGGACGAGAGCACCGTGTGCCTGATGGGCCACGAGCGGAGGCAGACGCTGGCACTCATCTCGGCGCTAGCCCTGCGTACACTGGCTGAGCAGAATGCTATCCCTGCCCTCGCCAACATCACCTGCTACTACCAGCCTGCACCCTATGTGCGTGACGTCAACTTCAGCAACTACTATGTGGCGCGTGTGCACTCACCCCTACCCGCATGCAGCAGTGCCTACCGGACGTGGCTGCCCTGCAGTTGAGTGACAAATCGCTGGTGTAAAGACAGGAAGGTGAAAAGAAAGTTTTTTAGTTTTCAACTTGGTAAGTGGCGAAACGATGGCCCTGAGAGTTTTTTTTTGTAGCGGAGATGCTTTGTCAGACAGGAGAACACGAAAGTGCAACTTTTTGGGTTTTTTTGCCAAATCTTCGTCCCCTCCTACCCTCACTAAGTTATAACAAACTGTACGTACTGCTGTACTGTAAAACTGGTTCGAGCCGTTCTGTGTTGTTTTTACATTCATCTGAGACTTTTTATGTAAAGACTTTGGTCGGTGTACTAAAGAAAGAAGAGGAAAAAAAACTCTAAAGCACTTCTCTAGTTTACTTCTTCATCCGTTTGTAATCCGTTTGTGTTTGTCAAGAAATGTTTTAAGTTATAAAACGCACCTCATTCTTTCTGGAGTTAAACAACAATTCAAACTGGATTCTAGCTAAGTGTGCTGAAGGCTGTGTTCAGTTCTGTCTGTGGTTTCCAACCTTCCCTCTTATTTGAACTTCTGAGGACCAAAGATTTTTTTTTTGTTGTTCTGTGAGTGGAATGTTACTTCTGTGATTTCCAAGTGCCTGAAACGGACCACAAACACAAGACTATGTAAATTAAAAATTGTGGAATTTTCATCCTTTGGGCTACTGTACAGTATATTTTTGTTGTCAGGGTCAGGGCCTTTCCTTTTCAGATCTTAAAAAAAAAAATTAAAAGGTTGAAAACGATATTTGATCCTGTTTCCTGTTTTTAACAGATATTTAAAGAGATGTTTGATGTTTGGTGAGTCTGGACTTGTTTTGCTGAGATAACTGTCTGAGCGCACGTGAGCAGTGGAGCAGGGCGAGTAAAGGAGGGCTGTACTTTATGCCAAGTGGCCCAGTGGTATTAAATCTGTCAGAGCTTGAGGAATTCACTGCAAATGCATACACTCTTCTGTCTTTTTGGTCCCTTTGGGTGGGCTTGTTTTTCCTTTCATTTGTGCCAACCAAACCTGAGCTGTTCACCTCTTCTACCTCCTCTCTTTCCCATTCTTTCACCATTTCTCCTTCTGCCCCATACTTTGAATTGCCAGACAGCGTCATCTCTTCCATAACCATAGGAAGTGTTCCAGCTGGTCCATCGTTTTAGAGATGAATGTGCACATGGCATTCACTTCTTCTCCATAAAGCCTGGGATAGACGAACTGGTTGTAATCGGGTCATTAGTGAGCCTGGGCCACCCATATTCAACACTAGTTGCGAGTGTGTACAAAATGTGCATGAGGAGAATGAGTGCAAGAAAGAGCTACGCAAGAAGATGGCTCTCAGGAGGGCGCACAGAGAGAATAGTCTCACACCTGCTTTCACACTGGGTCTAGCTTAAATACGGACTTGGAGCTTAGAAAACATGTTTGCTTTTCGATTATTGCCAGATCCTGCTAGGGAACTCCTCCCATGTCACTTGTCTTTCCAGTGTGTTTGTTTGCAACGTTTTTTTTTTAAAGTTTAAAGAGAAAAAGTTTCCTTGATAAAAATGGAGATAAGCACTTTTCTCTCAACGGTGATGCATTCCTCTTACTTTGTGAGCTGCTTGCAGTTTAGCGAAAGAGGAGCAGCTGCCAGGAGGATAGGATATCTGACTAGCACACCCTCGAAATCTCCACATTGTTTTTACTTCATGGTCGAGCTGCGGGCCATTATCCAAATGCCTTCTCCATGGTACTCGACACCACATAGGCAGCTTCTGGGAGCTCTGTGCCTGTGCGTGATGGAGAGGATTGAAAAAAAAATAACATCTCCGCTCATTGTATGTACTTTTAAATGGATTGTGTAAGCAGTTCTGGGAGTCTGGAAGATCCACTTGTCTGCTGTAGAAAGATGGATTCCAAACACTCAGCTGGCAAGCAAATCTGAGCTACAGTAGCAAACGTGAGGCTCTGCTCTGGGGGTCAGCCGTCTGGGCTAAAATGTCATAAATGTCATTGAAAAACAGAAGGGGAAAAAGTGAAGCAGTCTCAGAGCTTTTCCACTGGGAGAAAGAAAATAAAACAAAAAACCCAGAGCGGCCTTCAGGCAGACGATGCCTCATCCCTTAAACAAACGGACGTTTTTTTGACGACATGTTAATTGTGGTATGGAATTGCAATTAACGAGCGGCAGTAAAAAAAAACAAAAAACGCAGTAGCAGAAACAACACGACTAACCGAGTCTGACGGGGAGATTTCCCGTGATGTTAATTTAAGAGGCCTCATGGGCAGAGTGAAAAAAGCTTCCTGTCAGTTATGTGTCAAGATCCTGCCGCCATGCATACATAACTGGGAAGGCAGGATCCCTTCTCA
The DNA here is from genome assembly GCA_037974485.1 of Hemigrammopetersius urotaenia. Taxonomy (NCBI): domain Eukaryota; kingdom Metazoa; phylum Chordata; class Actinopteri; order Characiformes; family Alestidae; genus Hemigrammopetersius; species Hemigrammopetersius urotaenia. Next base: position 4,448,026 of record JBBPDC010000039.1, read on the forward strand.
TCACAACCAATGCCAAAATGGCCCTTCAGTTGAATTTTAAGCTCAAAAATTGTAGCTTTCTTCCATATGAGGTCTTCCATGTGAGGTCATATGAGAAGCCAGACCCTTTAGGAAAACTATTTCACACACTATTAAAGGGAACAGACTTTGTGATTCAAGTAAACGCTTCCATGCACTACATAGATTTACTCAACGCATACAACAGTATTCCAACTAGTGGTGGGCACAGATTATTTTTTTTTATCTAGATTAATCTCACTGTAATCTCGGAATTAATCTAGATTATAATGGCTCGTTTGAATTCTGCCTATTCTATTTTTAAATTATATATCCAAACATTTCATTCAAGATATCACTGAGCGCAGACACGCACTTTACAAATAGAAACAAGACTATGAATTGAAATGAAAAATAATAAGTCTAGCTATCATTAGTGAATTAAAATGATGTACTGGCTGTTGAAGCTGCTGTAGGTAGCAGACGGGCATTAGGACCCAGGCGGAGCTGCACGGTGCTGCTTGTTAGCGAGTGGCAACCGGAGCCTGTTCAGTAATATCTCTCTGGTAGCGCCAGAGTAGATTTTTAGATTTTTTTTAGATTGGTAGATTTTTTTTATCGCCCGATAAGGCCCACCACTACTTCCAACCCATGGAATTGTACAAATGTACGTTTGAGTAAGGCTGTGGTCTAGTGGGCTGCATTTCTAGTTAACTACACCACTGAAGCTTGTTTAAACCAGAAATATTGCTTAAAAACCCTTTCAGAGGACACTACCTTGCTTGTTACCACATTAAGGTTTTTTTTAGATTACTGACAAGCCCTTTTAGTTAAAATACAATTCTGTAGTTTTGCTTTGCAGCTTATTATTAATCTTTTGACCGTATTTTGCATTAAATTTTGATACCTTCAGTCTTAGACTCAACTTGCGACAGGAGTAACACACATGCATGATACATATATCACTGAAACCGAGAAGTCCCATGTTTGGGCAAAAAATTATTCCAGGGTAATTTTGTGCACAAAAGAGGGTACATTTAAAAAGGTTTCTCACAACAAAAATGCCACTGAAACTCCATAGAACATCCATATTATACTTCATACGTAAATAAAGTGTGCGTTCACTTCTGTGATGAGGTCCACACACTTGTCATTGCATTCAGTGTAACAAATTCGTCATAATTTTATCATAATTTTTCCCAATGTCTTTCTATACAATAAATATATGCTTATTTTCATTATGTTGCTATATTATTATTCTTTTTTTCATAATGGTGTTGTGTTATATGTTTGTAACTGTTGAGGGTGTTTGACTGCATTCTAGAGGTCATCTAATCTAATCTAGCGTTTCTCAAACTATGGGCCGTGGACCGGCGCCGGTCCGTGAGAGGGCTCCTGCCAGTCTGGAGCCTGCTTCTCAACGCTTCTGTTACTGTGCGCCCCTTCCCCGCCCCCCTCGACTTCACAGCCCCCGCGTTAACATGCTACGTTAATGTGAGACTCTTACCGGGCGATAAAAAAATATCGCGTCTCTCTCTCGTTCGTGATTTTTCCGGATCGCGCCCATTTTAAACCTCTCTCTGTCGTTCTCTCTCGCGCGTGCGCTCTCTCTCTGTGCCTCTCTCCTGCGCACTCTCTTACTCTCTCTCTGGTTCGTGACTTTTCGTGCGGATCGTCTCTCTCTCTCTCTCACTCTCTCTCTCGCTCTCCCTTACTCTTTCTCTCTCTATCTCTCTCTTCCTGACTTTTCCGTATTTAAACCTCGGGTTTATATTTACATTTTCTTTGAGGGTAATGTATTAAACTGAGTTCAAAATGAAATTAAAGTGATCTGGGAGAACATTTGGAGGCATATTTATGGTTTACACTATAAAAATAGGCATTGGGATCTCTTTTTTTTGGGGGGTGGCTTCAGACCTTCGGCAGAATTCAAATGAGCCATTTTAATTTAGATTAATCTAGATTAATTTTTTTTTATCCAGATAAATCTAGATTAATTCCAAGATTACAATGAGATTAATCTAGATTAAAAAAAAAAAATCTATGCCCACCCCTAAAAAAACCTTCATAAAACACACAAAGTGAAAAAAATATCTAGGTTTCTTGGTTCTTATAGGCATAGGCCCATAATAATAATAATAATAATAATAACAATAATAACAATTATATTATTATAACAGCCTAATTACTACATATCTGTAACTTGGCAGTAGTGTATTTATTTATACGCATGTGCGAACCCGGGGTGGGGTGTGCGGTGTTTGGTGATGATCATTAATACAGGGCCCTGCAGCCCCAAAGCCTGACATAACTGCTCCCCAGGACAAATAAGTTTGAGAAACGCTGCCTTAGAGCACAACTTCATTTGATGGCATCAGATGATGGCACATTTTACCTCTTCATGCTGTCTAAGTTGGCCTTCCTTCTTGGCCAACATCACCTCTAGCTCCTTTAGCTTCTGTTCCAGTTTGTCTACTCTCTGCTGTCTCCTCTGAATCTTCTCATTCTGCTCTCGCTGCTGCTGAGCCAAGTTGTCCCGCTCTTGCTGAAAATGGTCCACTTCCTGTACACAGAAAATCAAAGCAGTTTGAATTTAATTTGTGCTAGTTTAACCAAAACAACTATGTTCTAATCAAATGCACAGATTATAACGCACCTTTCTGATTTCCTCTAGCTGAAGCTGTGAGTGTGCGACCTGCTCCTTTAGCTTATTTAACTCATCATACCTCTCTGGAAGAGACCCGAAGTACATATTACCCAAACATTACATTTTACAACACCCTAGATAAAATTAAATTTCATATAAAGCAACTCTATACCCTCTAGCTGTCTCTGGGTTGAGACAGTATCTTTGTTGACCTCCTCTCTGAGACTGTGGACACGTCTATGCTCCTGCTTCAATTTTGTCAACTCTGCCTGCATCTTCAGTAATTTTGCCTCTGCTGCCTGCGCCTCCTCCTCTGCTGTATCCAAACATCTGCCCCATCAGATGGCAAAGCATTAGTCCCACAATATCTCTCATAGAATGAATAATTAAAGGTGGATAAAAAATATTTCATCTTAAACCTTAAAGATGTGCACTTCAGGTTCTTATTAGAAAAAGTGACAATATGTTAGGACAGGTTACTAAGAATTGCAACCTCTGAGCATGTTTACGGCGAGCCTCTAAATGAATGCACTGTTCTTGCTGCTTCCTCTGACCCTCCTGCTGATCCTGCAGCTTCTCCTGCACTGCCTGGAGGTCCATTTGCACCTGCAAAAACCACACACACACACACGCACGCACGCACGCACGCACGCACACACACAGAAACAACTAACTTAAATGGCTTCTTCTTAATTAAAGGGTTGTTTTGTGTCCTTGGATAAACCAAATTCATTTTCATAAAGCAATACATGCAAAATGAGAAGAACTGAAAGACACAGTTTTAAATTTGTTACTACTGGCAACCTATAAAGCACAATAAATAACAGAGATGTTGCAAACTGGGATTCGAAAATAATTTTCAGTTCTCACTTGAAGAAAAGTTTCTTGGCTCTTCTCCAGTTGTCCCACCTTCTGGTTGTGTTGAAACTTCACTCTCTCCAACTCAGCACTCTCTAGCTGGATCATCTCCAACACATGATTCAACTCTAGACATAGAACAGAGATAAACTCGTTATGTATTGAGAAAATATTACGCATAATTGTTTTCACCGATGTGTAAGCAAAGGGCTGGTGTGGCTACAGATTTTCATTCCAAACAATTAGGAGTTCACCTGACTCCACTTGGTCTCAGTCTTCAAACAGTGGATCAGGTGAGCTCCTGCTTGTTTGGAACAAAGACCTGTATCCACACTGACCCTTTGTGGATAGTACTTTACCTTCTTTGTCCTTGCTGATTATTGAGTGCAGGTTCTGCAAGGTCTCTTGCACTTGCTGTTCCTCCTTTTTATATTGAGCTAACCTGCTTTTCCTCTCTGACAGTTGAGAGTCCAGCTCTCCCTTCTGTACAGCCAGAGCCTGCGCATCTACACGCAGTGCCTAAACCCAAATAAGCCCATTACCATTGAGTTTCTGAGTAATAAGAACAATACTAATAATACTACTGCTAATAATAACAAGAACAATTAATAATAACAATTAACAACAACAACAACAACAACAACAATAATAATAATAACAACAACCTATGCATGTTAAGAGCTTGAGGTCATTGTAAGAATGTCGACAGAAATCTTCCCCATGGATATTTGGTACCTATTACTTTTAATGTATTATTAACACTGTACGTGTTTTTAATTGAACTAGTCTTTTAATACATTGCAAATAGTGAGCCTGTGAGGGCAGACCTTAATGCGTAGCTGCAGGTTGTGCGCATCCTGCTCTCCCTCCCTCAGCACCTCTACCAGGTCCTTCCTTTGCTTCTCCACATTGTTCCTCATGACAGTCTCCTCCTCCTGCCACTGTTTCAGCTTCCTGCCCAGCAGAGATAGCTCTTCTTGCTGTAGCAGTACCTGCAAACACACAGGAGTCAAAGAGCTGGCAATAAACAACAGATAATAGTGCTTATGTAATTTCTATTGTAGTGGCAACACATATTTTGTGAATTTTGGGTTCCAAAAAATATACATTTTGGATCAGATAATATCTATAAAATATATATTTGGGGTCAGAGGAATTCATATCAAAGTGTGATCAACCAGAAACACTCTCATCCACTGATCTACATCTATATGTAAGTACTTGGGCACGTCTGGGCCAGGTTAAGATCACAATGTTAGTCAGTACTAGAACTTCTGGGAAATACTGCGATCACCAAAAAGGCAAACTATGATGGAGAAGTCATGGTTGTTCATAAAGTCCCATTTGCAATGTCAAAACATAGACACTGTTTCACTGGACAGTTAAATATATAAAGAAACTTCTCCATGCTACCTGGGTGTTGAGATGTTCCAGTTCTTTTTTTCGCTGGTTTAAAAGGATCTCTGTTTCTCTGCAGCTCTTCAGAAGTTGACCTTGCAGGCTCTGTTTCTCTCTTAGCTCCTCCTGCAGTGCATCTAATCTGAGCAGAAAAGTCATGGTTAGAAAATAAACACTTTCTGAGGAGTTGTCCCATTGTACCAGATGGAACTCTTACTTATTGCAGGATCTCTCCAACTTCCTTTTGACTTCCTGGAACTCTGCATCTTGATCGGCAATCACTTTTTGCACTTGCTGCCGTGTGTACTCCTGATCCTGCTTATTTTTCTGCAGGTCTTTCACTTCTTCCTGGAGATCCCTGTGACAAAGGGATGAATATGACATTCTAAGTTAAGATGTACTCCGCTGAGGCGAAATAACCTATGATAAAATCCTGATACTAAAAAAGTTCATTAGCCTAGTCATACCGGAGCTGCTGTTTGGTGTGTACTAGCTGCTTGGCACTGTCCTGAGTCTGCCGTTCAATCTCTTCTAACTCACGTTCTGTCGCTTGTAACTGCTTTTTGGCTTCAGTACAGCTTTGAAGACTGTCTTTGGTCTACACATTCATATACACAAACATAAATCAACACCATAACCAATGTAAATAAGTATTATAAGAATTTATAACTAAATGCAGGTACATGATATTGCTGTAAATAAAAACTAAATGTCACTTTGTGTAAGCAAAGTATATTGACTTTAGATTCTTATGGACCTTGGCTCTAGTATTCTTCAAGTCAGTCTCAGCCTCCAGCAGGAGGCGCTCTGCCTCTCTTAACTCGGTTTTGCGTTTCACTAGAGTCTTTTCCAGGCACTCCACTTCTTCCACGACATATTGTTCTTCGTCAGCACGGCTTAATGAACTCTCCAAAAGCCTCCTGCAGCCAGAAAGAGTCCATACCGCATTAAAGATTACCCATATATAAAATAGTTTAAATTCTTATGCTATATAGAGATATGGAGTGAGAAACAAAGCCAGATAACTGTGCAAACTTCACTCACACAAATGTCAGGAAACAGTTTGGTTATAAGGGTAGTATCTACCCACTGAAGTGTCAACAAACCAAATAGCAGGTGCAGATTGAGATTTGCACAGATGTCAGCAGGTGTTTGACTGTTGAGCAGGTTGAGACTAGGCTGAGAGCAGGTGGTTTCACTAACCTGTGTCGCTGCAATCGGCTCAAAGTGCGCCGTAACTCTTTAAGCTCCAACTGTAGATCTGATCTCTGTTCCTCCAGTCTGAGCAGCTCCTGCTCACTAACAGCCCTGTCTGATCGTAGCTCTCTTAAAGAATGCTCTGCCTCTCTTAGAGAGTGCTCCTGGAGAAGAAAAAATACAATCACCATGACATTGAAGTGAAACGTAGTAAAGTAACAGGACACACAACTAAGTGAAACATAGTGTGGAACAATGACAAATGGTACATTAAAAAAGGTTAAATAATACATGATAATCATGCAGGACTTCATCAGTATAACTGTTTAATACTATTCTGCATTCTCAATATATTGTGGCTCACCATATCCTGATGGCCAGGCACATTGCAGTGAAGAGTCCCATTAGGAATCACAGGGATGTGCAGTCCGCTGGGAGGAGGTCCATACACTAGTTTGACACCGTCAGGAGGAGGACCATAAAATATTGCACCTGGAACAACAGACAGACCTGGCAGAGGGGGGGCGTAGATGACCGTGCCTGGAGGGAGATGAGCACCATTAGGGGGCATAGTGTAGATGATTGAGCCTGGTGGAGGAGTAAAACGAGTTCCAACATCTTCTTCACTCTCGCCATCACTGGCACCATACACAGGATCTACAGGGTTCAGAGATTTACAACAAAGAAAATGTATTAATGCGAAGCAGATTTGCTAATCTGAGTGATGATCATATACAGACACTGTATAAGGTGCAGTTTGACATAAATTAAAATTAAGAGAAAGACCAATTAAAATTAAGTTTAAGCTCAAATGGCTCTCTACTATAGTGCACTACATAGTTTCTTGCTCTACTGTCCAATTTAGGTATGAAGGGAAGAATTCCATTACAAACATAGTGTACAATCTAGCATGGAGCCATTCAAGGTAAAATCCATGACTAGGTTTGTATTATGTCACCTCTTCCTCCATGGGAGTGTGTGTCATGTGGACGGGGGGAGTAGACCCAGTATCCTGTGTTAGAAGGAGGTCTTGTATCTTTGCGCTGTTTGCCCCTGGATTGTCTCCCTCTATCAGGAGATGGGAGGTGCTGAGAGCCCAACCCAGAATCATGAGTGCCCTGAGAGCCCAGACTAGGAGGCTGCACCAACAAACACAGAGAAGTTTATTAAAACATTCACACAAATCCAATACAAGGGTGGTCAGTCCTGCTCAACTTTAAGCTGCATATGATAGCTTACATTTTGGTATGGTGGTACATAGTGCCAGTATCTTCCATTTCGAGGAGGATTTGCAAAACTAGATAAGTAGTTGTTCTGCTGTAGCAGAGTATCTTTAAGTGCTTCTATCTCCTCAAGCAGCTCCTCCATGCTTACACTATTATCTACACAGACAAGAAAGAGACATTTTAGGAACAATTTTCTTTGATGAACAATTAGATATTTATATTCTGTTTGTTATGACAATTACTTTCTTTGGCTTGAGCCAACTGATCTCTGAGCCTTTTTGTCTGAGCTTGTTGTCTTTTCAAAGCTTGCTTCAGTTTGGCTAACTCATGTTGGTGAATGCTGGAGTGTGGGACCCTAGAGCCATCCATATGCATTACATGAGCCTACAACACAAAATATAGATTATGGTACAGTTTATCCTGTTAATGTTGATCAAATCCAAAAGAATATAGTATTACATAAATCAAATAAGTAAACTGGAGTGTTAATGTCTTGCATAAACTGTGTAAGGGATTGTTACCCTGTCTTGAAGCATGTTCTGCAGAACCTGTATTTCAGCCTCTGTCTTATTCAGATTGTGCATGGCTTCAACAAACTGTATCCTTGATGCTTTAAGTTCCTCTGCATCCTATACACACAAAAACAGACACAACTTTCTCAGCATTACAGACACAAAGCGACTGAAATCCAAATATAAATCACAAATATAAAAAGATTTTTTTCATATTGGTTTTCTCTACCTCCGCTCGCTCCTGGTTGATTTTCTGCACAGTACTGTGGAGTGATCGGAGCTGGTCCTTGGCAGCATTTAGTTGCTGGGCAGCCATTTGATCTGCAGTAGTGAAGGATCTTCTGAGCTCCTGTAACTCCAGATCCAGAGATTGCAGATGCTCATGGGTGTGAGTGTCTTCAGCTTTCATCTACACACATAGCCACATATAAAACCAAGTATTAGTTCATTAGTACAGGTAAATCACACATCAACATATTTTTCTTCTTCTTAAAAAAATTTATTTAAAAAGTTCATTTTGTTTTTACACACCTGCTTGTCTTGCTCCTCCAGCTCCATGAGAAAGCGGTCTCTGTCATTCTCGGCCTCCTGCATGCGCTGTAACACAAGATACTGTTGTCTCTGTGCCTCCTGAAGCTCCTCCCTCAGCCGGCAGATCTCAGCCTCCTCCCCACGCCTCTCTGCTGCCTGTTTGGGGAACAGAAAGTGGTAATGGAATTACAGCAAATTAACAAGCCTATACAAAACATTTGCAATATTTGTTTGCCCATCATGCTTGATTTAACTTCAAAGAAGAAACAGTAGACCAGTGAACAGTAGATTCCTGCACGCAAACAGCTGGATCCAGTTAGATGAAGTTCCGATTAAGCTAAAGCGGACTTGCTAATGATGTATGTTAGAAGGGGAGAGCACTTAAGTGTAAAGAACAATGACTGGAAGGGATTAGTAAACAGATTCACAGATACAGACATTTTAGCAATTACAATAAAACATTGGTACAGTGTACTTACTCTTGCCTGGTCTGCCTCTTCACACACAGTCTTGTATTTCTGCTGGTAGTCCCTGAGCCTGTCTCTGAGTGAGGCCACTTCATGTGCAAGCCTGTCCTGACCACGCTGGGCCTCATCTCGGTCTCTAAAAGCTGCAGAGATGGTGCGATGCAGCTCCTCCCGTAATTCAGCCAAGTTCTCACCCAGCAGACCCTGGTCCCCACTTATCCTGCTGCTTGTAGAGGCAACGATTTTAATATTACCTTTTAGTTGGACAACTTACGCATAGGGGCAATATGATCACATGTCACTGAAATTGTTTGTAGGCTATAAGCAGGTGGATTCAACACCTTAACCAATTAAATATAATATCATTGTTTCACCTAATCCCATTTGTTTGTTCCATTGCATTTTCTGAATCTCACCAAAATAATAAAATAAAACTGTGAAAACGATCACAATAATGCAGTCAAATGTGTTCATTACTGTAGTTCTCTTTACACCAATGTAGCCATACCTTAATTCTCCTGGCTCTTTGGTTATGCTTATCCTCAGCTCCTCCAAACATTTGGTCACTTGTTTTGGACACAGCAGCTCCTTTCTAACCTGCTGCAAATCATTCTGCAGTACATTGACCTTCTTCATCAAACTGTCTTTCTCGCTCTGCAAGCAAACACTGATGCATCAGGTGGAAAAGTAAACAATTTATGCTCTGAGCAGAGGCTACATTATATGCACTCAGACGATCATGGCAACACTAAACAGATAAGAGTGCACTGTTACATCTGTCTATGAGAACACACCTGCAGTGTGGTGAGCTGCTGCAGGAGCTTGCTGTTCTCCAGCTCTGTCTCACCAGCCAGCTGTAGCTGGGCCAGTGCATTCTCTTTAGCCTGCCTCTCCTTTTGCAGCTCGGCCTGCAGAGCAGAGTGCTCCATCTACAAGTAATAACACAGCTGATGAGTATAATTATATCTGTTCTGAGCGTTAAAATGTATGTGTTTGGAATGCATTTTCTTGCGCATACATATAACATCATCCATTCCATTGTTATGCAACAGCAGTGATGCATAACTGGATTTCATGGTGCTGGTGTCAGAACAATTGATAAATGGATACAAACCACAGAAACGTCATAATATCTTTATGGGATGTACCTGACTGAGACGACGCAAACGTCCCAACTCCTCCTTTAGCTGGTCAGCCTCAGTTTCTCTTCCATGTAGCTGAGTCTCCAGTTCGGCTTCATAGGCACTGACCTCGGCCTGAGCTTGTCTCAGCTCCATGTTTTCTCTCTTCAGAGCCTCCAGCTCCTCCTGGTGCTGCAACAACTCCTGTACAAATGAATTTAATCTTTAGTAAATTTATTATAAATTGTAACTAAAATTATAATTTAAAGTGGTGCAGTTATGTTGTAGAACTGGTACCTTTAGTCTCTTCTTCTTGATCAACAATAGGATTTACTGGGTCAAAAAACAGTGCAAAACTAACAAATTCAATGCAAAACTAACAAATGTAGACAGATGCGTCACTTCACTAAGAAGACCTGTCTTGCATGTATGCTCATTGTCTATTTTATCTCCACTCACCCAGCATTTCATAGTTAATATTACAGAATCACCCAAATCCAGCAAAGAGAACCAATTCTGATGTTAGCTCATTCACAGCCTAGCAGTGACACTGATGTGTTAGTAGCAGAATAGATTGCAGTATGTTTTTCCACACTGTGGCTGTGTTTGAAAAGTGCACTCGTTCACTATGTAATGAATCAGCCATTTTGTAGTGTTGTTCAAAATTCCAATTGTCAATTTCACCCACTAGAAAATCGCCGCACCACACAACAAAATCTACTGCCCAGAAACTGTACACTACATGAACACACATACACCGTCATGCACTGCGGGTTTCAAGAAGAGGAGGAAGCAGCAATTGAGAATATGAGTAATGTTATGTTGTTCCAGATTATCATAACATTACGGTAATGAATTAAGTCCCGTGGAACCAACGGTGTGAATTCTTCTGTCACATATCTTTTTGATGATATCAGGCTTAGCATGGCAAATGTACCTTTATGTGGAGCTACATTAACATTCGAGTATCATTAACTTCAGGGCATGAGCTAACGTTTGTCAGAACTAACCATTGAGCCCATATTTTAAATCAGGGTAAGGCTCAACGCAAAAGTTACAGTTACGTAACATCCCAAGTGTCCGAAATTAACAAAACGTCACCTCCCCTTGTTCACTAGTTAATCCCACTATATAGCAAACACAAGTAAATGAGTGAACGAGTCCATTTTTGAGCTCAGCTTGTGTTCACTTACCATCACTGTGAACACTCTTTACACTTCATTAGACACATCTAACTGATATTCTGGTTTTCATATGTAAAGTTATCGATGATACTCCATCTTAGGCTGCACAGTTAAGTGTATTTAAAAGAGGTTTGTCAGTGTATATGAAGATGTTCCACTGTCACCTCTTTTGTGCTTTCACTGATCTGCACTGCTTCATGCTGCAGTTGGCTGAGCTGCTGTTCTTTGTCTTGTAGGAGACACTGTAGGGCATCACGCTCCCTCTGCAGACGCATGCAGTCAGACTGGGCTCGCCGAGCCTCGTTCTTCACCCCATACAAGTACTCCTGCAGTCCAGAGATTATGCCCTGTAGATCCTGCTTCAAGGCTTCATTAGCTGATATCTGACCTGGTGTGGAGTAAATGATCGATAATCAAAAAAAAATATTTCCCATGATGCGAAACTGAAGGACTTCCATTCCATCTTTCCAAAATTTATTTACAATGATCTATGTCCAAAACATATTAAAAGACTTATTTACACTAGTGTTTCTCTAGCAGCTTACCTTCTGTCAGCTGTTGTTCCAAATCCTTGATTTCCTGTGTCTCCTTGGTGATGCGTGTGAGCATATCATCCAGCCGACCCTCAAGCTCACGATGCTTCCTGCTCATGATGGCCAGCAGCTGACTCTTACTGGCTAACTGTGCCTTCACATGAGTCTGCAAGCAAGTAAGGGGAGTTTGAAAAAAGAAGACACCCATGGGATAGGTTTTTCACATCTATTCTCATGGAGCTGATTTTCTAAGGCAACACGTTGTTTCTGGAGTAAAACATTATACTAAATGATGCAGTTCAATTAAATGTTTAATTAAAAATATTTTAAATGATAAAAGTATGACTATGATAGTCACTGGGCAAGGAATAGTTAAATAATGAGTACAAAAAAAGTATAATGCGCATAAAACCACCTGCCTAATGTTGTGTATTTTTCAATCATACCACCAAAACCACTGAAGGTGAGCTGCGGTGCCTGGTACATGTTAGAAGCACTTTACTGTGTTACTTGATGCCTAATGTATGCCACCTCTTGACAGCTGCTATTGTAATGAAATCACCAATGGTTTTCATGTCATCTGTCAGTTATTGTAAAGTTATGACTGATCAGTGTATATCTAAAGAGTGTCCTGTTTGTTCTGAGATTACAGTCCTCCCGTTAACTTCCCCATTCCTTACTTCCACACAGTCACACACCCACAGCATAAACAACCATATTATTATTTTGTTCTGTGCTGGATATTATACAAATGAAGAAACACTTGTGTGGTATCTTTTCATGCTGATCCCATGACGCTGTACCCCTGGGGTGGGCTATTTATAAAACATAGATAACAAACACACATTCCCTTTTATGCTGTCTATTGATATCAACGAAAATGCTTGTCATTCTATTACAAGTCCAATTAATCCCAAAACCAGATCTTAAATAAGCCACCAGACCAAACCTGTCAAAAATTTTCAACAAAAAGATGAGTCATGCGGACACTGAACATGTTATTAAAACATACATAATAAAATAATGCAAGTTGATGCAAACAACAAGCGCAAGAACACAGATGTATGAAATACAGATGTGTAAATCATGAGAAAAGAATGTGAGGGGCAGACCATGCGCCCCTCCCTTGCTCCAGTGGGGTACTTACTAAAACAGAGGCGCAGTTTGGTTCACATCACCACAAATCCCATTCTCCACTGTTACTGCCCCATGAGAGGTTACAGGGAGGCTTTGTGCTGAGCTGCAGCATTTCCTGCCTCTCTCAGTTCCTATCCTTCCCCCTGTAAACTTTTAGCCATGAAGCTTTTGCCTGCAGGCTCTAGCCAGAGCACAGGCTTTCCCCTCTTCTTGGGACTTCACCACCACCCCCCCAACCGCCAGCCCCTCGATGTATTCACACTGATCTTCTGTGCACCCCCCCCCCAACTCTCTCTACCACCCGCTTTGAAACAACACAGGAAACTCTCTATCCAACCAATCACTGCCTGAGACTGGGCTTTGACAATGCCCTGCTAAGAGGGAGTGAACAACTTTTTTAGACTCCACCCAGATTCCCCAGAGAAAGCCTTCTCTTTTTCTTAAAGAGACATGCCCCTGGACCTTGTTGCTTACAAGACCCTTATTAGACACCTCACTAACCATGTGTTCCATGGGGATGCTAATCACGTTGTTTTCCATGCATCAGGATTGTTGTCAGTATGAAACTAGGGAAACATTATGGTTAGCTTCACTTGTCAAACTTAGCTGTAAGTATAACTGTTATTTAAGGACACATATGACCCTTTGTTTCCAGATCACTGTGTTCAGCAAATAAGAAATGCCTACAGCAGGAAAATACTTACTGGAGTTGCCAGGTAAACAAATACAATGTGCAATGAGGTTTAAAAAACTTCTCTGGGCTGTTCGGTCTGGGAGAGCTATTCTTTGTCAGAATCATCAAAAAAGAATAATGTCAAGACAAAAGAAGTCAAAAAACAGATGATGGAAATCAAATGAAATGATGCTGTATTTATGAATGCTTATCTTGTCACTGTTATTGCCAAACTTGGTGCTTTAAAGCACAGACATGGTATGAGAAAAAAGAAATGTAATGTCATGGAACGTGTGGAGGCAGAAGAGTTACTAACATGTCTGGGGTCTTCTGCATCCAGGGTTTGCAGTAAACTCTGGAGTTGCTCCAGCTCCCGCTGAGCATGGCTTAGCTCAGTGCTGTGCTTGTCCAGTTGTTTCTCGAGTACCTCAGCCTCCTGTCGTTGGTCTCCCAACCTCTGTATCTTTCCCTGCAGCTGCTGCCTCAGATGTTCCTTCTCTGCCTCTGAAATCTGCAAAATACCACAAGTAATGGGGCTTTTACTTACACCACTGCCAATAAATTAAAACTAAACTCCCACAAATGTAACATGTGCCAAAAGCACAAGCTACATTTAGGCACATTAGATTTTAATTTAGATAGTGAAACAGACATGCAGAAAAGTCTTAAAAACATACCCAAAGCCTTGAATAAAAAGTAATCTATAAGGGAATTTTGTTATTAATCCCCAAAACCTAATAATTATATATATATAATATAATATATACCTTCACCTAAACCTTCAGATTAATAACTGAAAAACAAGCCTATGGTTTAAGATATTTTAATACAGGAATGTGTGATACTTAGCTACTACAATTTGTCTCTCAAACAAAGACGAAAAAACAAAGACATCGAAGGCCACAAGAGAAAAGAGACTTATGAGTAACAAAAAGACATCTAACTTTTTTCTGAGATGTTGCCTCTTCTAGTTGGCGTAGCTCCTCGTTGGCTCTCAGGATCTGTTGCTCTGCAGATTCTATTTCCTTATGCAACTGCTGTAGCCGCTCTTCTGCTACAAATACACCATATATTACTGATCAACAGTTATGTCTGGTTAATTATGTCTGACATAGATTTTTTGAGGTTTTTTTCACATTTTCTTCTCTTATAATTACACCAAAATGACCTTTACATAGTATATTACTACAGTCCTGGCAACAGTGACACTAATAGTTCATAGACACAAATAGTGGATAAAATGCTTGATATGTAGCAACACAAAAGGCAGGATCCATGAAGATAGCATAATCATATCAGTAACGGTAGATTATTGATTTACATGTAGAAAAAGACTAATTGCACTGGACAGATGTTTAGATTTCATTCATATTTACCAGCTCACAAAGCATCAACTACGTTTTTATAAATTAAAACAAATCTTAATATTTTTACAGCATTCTTGTATGTTTGCATGCATCAATTAACTTTGCATGCAGAAAGACATTATCACACAATGACATGGGCATGGGTGACTAAGAACTTTGCACAGTGCTGTATGTTGCTCAATTCAAGTTATTTTCCTTACTTCCTTAGGCCCTTGTTGAGTAAAAGTCCTGCATACTGAGGTCAAGTAACAAAGTGAATAGAGCATGGCCTTGAACTGAGTACCTTTTGCCAATGCATGCCTGGACGCATCCTCCCCTGGGCTGTTTGCCTGGGTAAAATCTCCTGCATTCAAATGTATATCCCCTCTATCTACACTGTCTGGTCTGAGCGTACTTCTTTTGTGACGAGCCTTTCCAATGTAGGGACTCTCACTTGGCAGTGAGTCCTCCTCCAGTTCCTAAACCACATAAAAAACAAATATCATATACACTTTAAATGCACAGTGCCTCCAGCACAAAAAGGGTAACTATTTGATAAGACAGAATTCTTAATCATTTTACTTTTTTTTTAATGTACCCAGTTAATATACAAACACACAAATATACCTAAACAATAACACTCAAAGCATTGATAAAGGTTCTGATTCAGCTTACATGACTTGGATAAAATGGAAGTGGCTCAAATTTAGCATCTATCTTATGAAAGGCCAGCTCTTGCTCCAACTCATACTGTTTCTGGCAGGCCCGGGTCAGCTCTGCGGTCTTCTGCTTCAGCTGCAGAATGAACCAAGAATGGTTTAGAGTCAATGTACAAACCTATAGCCTTCAAGAAATTCACTTCACGGCAAACAAATTACTTAAAAGGTAATTCAGTACAAGACGCAAGCAAAAAAACTGCAGTGATTTATGTGATGTGTATTAACATTTTCCACATCTTGACTTATGCATGCAGGAAATACTGAAGCATGCTTATGATTATGGCAAAGCCATACCATCAACATCAACCTTTATGTAAGCACCTGGAAGCACAGGAGAAAGACATGTAGATTGTGCACTGATCCATATGATCTAATAACAACTGACTGAACAAAACTGAATACCTTGCAGAAAGAATCCAGAAGCAGAGCAGGTAAAGGAGGCTAAGAATAAAGCAGCATGAAAGAGCAGAGTGAAAAAAAGAAGTCATGCACACAGAAGAGACATGCATAGACAAGGCAGCAAGTTTATAAAACACTAATGTCTGTACAGATTGTGTGCAAAGTATATATATACACACAGAAATCCAGAAATAGCTTCAAGTGTGCATCATTAGCTGCTTAATTGAGAGCTCACCAAGATAATATCTATAAACTATTTAACACTACCTTTACAGTATCTGACAGAATGGTAAAAGGAAGTGGCTACAGGTTCAAAGAGAGAAAGAAAATAAGGAGAAGGAAAGAAGCAAGCAAGCAGAGGTTAGAAGTGAGTGAAAGGAATGCTATTTTCTGAAACACACTTGTAATCAAACACACTTGTAATCGAAGCCAATGGGCAATTATTTCAACAGCTGCCAATAGCTTCTATGTTGTCAAGAGGTTTTCTGAGCATTTTCTAGTAGTAAGTGAGTGCAATATTTTTTTTTTATACAAACATATATTTATTGTATCAAAAATTCTGAAGTGAGTTTTGTTTCCCACCAGATCAGACTTGGTGTCTAACTCTCTTTCAAGCTCTTCTTGATGTTGCAGTTGTTCTTCACTTTGCAGCCACAGGCTTTGCTGGAGCTTCTCCTGTTGCTCCAGCTCATCCAGTGCTGCAGACTTCTCCCTCTGAAGGTGTTCTATCTCTGCCCCTCTCTCTTCCAGCTCTTTCTCCAGACGTTCTAGCTCCTCTATAAAGCAGAACGAAGTAGCTAAGCTAAGTTAAACAGGAATGCACTCTGGAGGGTACAGTTTAAGGCTGTGATCCTGTACCAGTGTGAAAACGCTGATGGGCTTGCTCCCTTTCATGTGTGCTGATTTTCTCCCCATCCAATATGTCAAGCGATCTCAGGTGGAAGACTAGGAAGAGACGGTAGTGGGCAAGGTCGGATACAGGATTGTCTGCCAGCACCAACTCAGTGAGGTTTTTCAGAAGCTTCAGTTTGGACAGCTCATGAAGCTAGGTGATAAGAAAAGTTGAGGGAAAAAGTGAGCGATACATTATCATCTGACAATGCGTTACATTTCAGCCTTCTCAACACAACAGAGTCTTTGTACAACACAGGACAAAGTAAGTTCTCAGTCATAGCATTCACAAGACAAAATGTGTCAAACAAAAACAAAAATGTATCAAAAACGGATGTTTAAAAACAGACTAACCGAAAATATCTTGTTGTTCTGTAGGTTTAGCGTCTGAAGAGATCTGAGCTTTTTTGCAAACCAGAAAGGCACTTGTTCAATGCTGTTGTTGGCCAGATTCAGAATCTGAAGGCCTGTCATGTGCTCAAGGCCTTCAATTTTTCTGCAGGGAAGAAAATAGACATTTAATTTCACTACCTCGCAGTAAATATTTACATTTCTCTTGAGAAGCTTTTCTGGATAAAAATGCAAGTTTTAACCACTTACTGTATTCTGTTATTGGAAAGATGCAGCTCTCGCAATTTTTGAAGCTTATCAAGTTTCTCAATTTTTTCAATGTTGTTGTAACTGAAGTTAAGAACCAGGAGACGTTCACATCTGTCCAAGTTTTCAATGTACTAAGACAGAAAAAAGCACAAAAAAAATAAACAAAACAAACTTACTGAACAATTACTATCACGGTCCTATAATTATATGTACAAATATCAAAAACTCTTACCCTGAAGTATTTATCTCCATGACAACTGGACAAGTTCAAGGATTGGACAAGGGTTATGTTATCTTGTTTACTCAACTTCTTAATCAGATCTTCTGTAATGTATCTTGTTCCTATGCATGTTCTTTTATCTACAAAATGCAATGTGAGTAATTAGAGTTATAGAGATTGACAGATAGATAGATAGAACACAATATGGACAAATGTTTTGTGATGCCTAACAATTACAACACTTGCATTTAAATACATAGACTTTGCAGCTATAAAATCTTCTAATCTTCTTGGAAGGTTTTCCGCAAAATTTTGGAATTTCTGTTGGAAATTGTGCCCATTCATTCTGTAGAGCATTTCTGAGGTCAGCCACTGATGTTGGACGAGAAGGCCTGGCTCGCAATCTCTATTCTAGTTCATCCCAAAAGTGTTGGATGGGGTTGAGGCCAGGGCTCTGTGTGGGCCAGTCAAATTCTTCCACACCAAACTCATTCAACAGTGTCTTTATGGACCTTTGTGCATTGGAAGGCACAGACATGCTGAATTAGAAAAGGTTATTTCCCACACCGTGTCCACAAAGTTGACAGCATAGCTGTCCAAACCCTGAAAAACAGGTGTGTCCCAATACTTTTGTCCATATAAGTGTAGCTTGATAGATAAACCAGGATGTCCCTGAACTTTTTAAGATTACAGGTTATTCACAGACATGCTCTCAGAATTGGATTTACCATCATCACTGAGTGCATCTTTGCTCTTTCCAGTCAAGTTCAAGTGACTAGCCGACTTCAGGTAAGATGAGGTCAAACATCTGCTTCGGTCATCAAACGGTGGAGAACCTCCCCTTAACCTTCTCCCGAAGCCTCTTTGTTTCTCCGTGTACGAATTTCTACTTGAATCTCTTATTCGTTTCATATTAGCCTGCTGAAAGAGAAATCAACTGTTGTGGTAGGTTATCAACTTTAGACCATGTAGCTCGAAGTAAATTAACTCAAAAACAAAAAAGATTTTCCAAATACAAACCAGTTGACTCAAATAGCTAGTTCACAACTATTGACAAGTTCATCTAGCAGGATAATTTTAAACAATTCTGATAATTCATGTAGCTGCATCTTTCCACATTGTAATGCCAGTATTACACTGCTATCTGTTGCACTATTGTTTTTGTCATTGTGTTGCATTAGTGTTTATTGTATGCATTTGTATTTTTATGTCATATAAACTTTTGTTCTTTTTTGTTGCACCGGGCATGCTAAATACACATTTTTTTCTTCTGGATGCAGAAAGTTATTTATTATCTTTTCTTATAATGAATCATAAGCACTGTGTATCAAGGAGCTAATGCTAATGGGGAAGTTTGCTGGTTTAACAATCTAGCTGCTTAAACACTAAACCACTGAAACGTGTAAAATAATAATGAAAGTGACCACAAACTTAAAACGCTGCTTCATACACCAAGAAGTATTGTTGTTACTTACAATTTTTCAACCTTGTGTCCTCGTCTCGAGTTAGCAAGCTAATGTTAGCTCAGGCATGGCGTTTCCATGGTGACAGACACACAGAGTGGGCATTAGCCGTTAGCCAGCAAGCGTCCTGAAATCAGACTGTATTTTTTCGCTTACAGTTATTTAAGAGTTAGGGGAAATGCAGAAAATACATAAAATAATACTAATAAAAAGCTTAATTTCACCTTCTGTTTTTTAAGTGTCTTGTGTGGATCACGTTCACTAAAACAGCTCATAAACTACTTAGCGAGAATGTTTTTGTCACGTGACGATGTTTACGGCGTGCCGAAAGGTTCAAACTGTGTGTATTTACGGTTGTAAAGAGGCATTTGGCAAACGCCCTTATCCAAAGCGACTCAACTATCATTAATTAGATCAGGGGTGTGGAACTCCGGCCCTGGGCTTGATAGTTTGATAGTTGTCCTGATAGTGAACCAGGACTACGGCCCTCCAGGACTGGAGTTCGACACCCCTGAAGCTCCCCTGGAGCAACTCAGCGTTAAATGCCTTGCTCAAGGACACAGTGGTAGAAAGTGGGGGGTTTGAATCTCTTGTGGCTCATAGGTAAGTTTTTACCCACTAGCCTACTACAACCCTCATGTTTTAATAGATACATATTTAATACCTGTGCAGCAGTTACACGTTATTATATATA